>JAODAL010039312.1:0-38143 GCA_025379985.1 Phyllomedusa bahiana
GCAAAAAACAACCCAAAATTTAGTCTGCACACAGCAAAAAAAAAATTAGGGCTTCAAAAGACAACTTAAAAATCTATTTTTTATGGCATTTTTTCTTTTGTGTAAAAGAAATAAAACAGAAAAAACTACATAAAATCAAAAATATTGACTGTACCAACCCCATATAAAGTTTTTCCTGACATTTACATTGCCGGCAAATGCTGTAAAATTGAAACCCAAAAAAAAAATGACCAAACTTTTTTTTTTTTTTCCCAATTTTTTATGCCCAATGCAAAAAAAACTATAAACACCTTGTATCCAAAAGAAGACACCCTTTAAGGGAACCCTGGGGGTTTTTGAACCCAAAAATGGGGTGACTTCGGGAAGGTTTCACCTTTTTCTGCACTTGGGGGCTTTGCAAATGGAAGGCCCCACCAAAATCTGTGTCCAAAACCCAAATAGCCTCCCCTCCCTTGTACCCCACATGCCCCAAACAGCATGTACACCCACTTTGGGGGTTTCCCAAAACGGGAAGAAATTGCTTAAAAAAAATTGGGGGTTCTTTTTTTCCAGGGATTCCCTTGAAAATGAAAATTTTGAAAAAAAATTGCAGTTTATTGGAAAAAAAAATGTTTTTAATTTTCCACCCCAAATTTAAAAAAAAAATGTGATTCCCTTGGGGTTATATACCACTGCCCCCTGGAATATTCCAAAAGGGGGTTTTAGTTTCCAATAGGGTTTTTTTTAGGGGTGTTAAAAAAGTTTTTACACCTTGGGTGTCCGCAACCTGAAAGGGTTGCCTAAAAAAAAATTTCATATTGAAAATTATACTCCAGGGGCCATGGGTCTCCTCCATTCGGGGGCTTAGGGTTGACCCAAAAATAAGCATTAGGGCCCCATATGGGAATCTCTAAAAACGGCAAACCGGGGGGAATTGAATTATTTTTCTTTTCCCTAGTCCATTTCCCGTATTCCGGATAATGGATAAATATGAAAATCTGAAAAAATATGACATTTTAAAATTTCCCCCCATTTTGTTTTTAATTTCGGGAAATACCTAAAGGGTTAAAAAAATCCAAACACTGTTGTAATTATTTTAAAGGGGGTCAGTTTCTTGATGAAGTTTTTTATGGGGGAAATTAACAAACAGCCCCAAAGTCACGTCAGAACTGGAGGGGTCCCTAAAATACTGTTATTCAAATTTTTGGGAAAGGGGAAAAAATTTACTATTAAGTTTAAGCCCTGAAATGTTTTAAAAAAAAAAAAAAAAAAAAAAAAAAGTGCCAACCATGGGGGGCTATGTTAGATTTTAGTTATAAACATTTTTGTGGTGAAAATTTTATCTTCTTCACCAGAATTTTTGGAAATTTCAAAAAACAAATTTTCAAAAATTTTCAGGAAAATTTTTATATTTTTTTACAAACAAACGGATTGTAGGATCAAAATTTCTTACTAACTGAAAAAACAATGGTCACGAGAAAAAAATCTCTGAAACACGGGTGGAAAAATGTGAAAAAGTTATTCTCCCAAAAATGACCATGCCGATTTAAAAATAGGCTATGTCAGAGAGGCAAAACTGGCTGGTCCTTTAAAGGGGTTAAAACAACTAGTTTTCCAGACTTTTGCTGCTAAGCTACTTTCCATTCACTGGTGACATTGTTCCACCATGACTTAAATTTAAAAAAAACGAAACGATGTCCCCATAGGTCACGACGCCCGTTTAAAATCCGCATTCACTGTCAATGGGTTAAGGGAAAATTCTGAAAGCGGGTGAGGCTGTAAAAAGGGGTCACGGAGGTTCAGCTTGCAGGGCTGGCTTTCATGGGTGCGGTGAGAGCCCGGGGTTCCGTCATTATAACCGGGAAAAATGCCCTTAGATGCGCAATGAAAAAAGCGTGCTAAAGCAGAGTGCGGAAGCGGAGGTTTTAACTAAAACCCCCGTTTAATCGTACACAGTCAAGACCTGGGTAGCGCTTAAGAAATTTCTGCTCTACAAGAGGCTTGCCCCCTTTATAGAGTGCGGACCAATTTAGCTTCACTTGGGAAAAAGCTGGTGCTTACGCTCCCCATCCCCCCAGGTGGGCCTTTTTTTTACTTTCTTTTTCCCTTTTTTAAGTGCTGAGGAAATTGTCTCGTTTTTTGGGGGGGGAAATGTGCTCCTACTTCATGTCCTCTGAAAAACCTACTTGTCCAAGTCTTCCGTCATCCCTTTACAATTAAGGAAATTTTCAGCTATTTGTACTGCTTTTTTAGTAGTTTTTAAATTTTAGAAAACACATTTTTTAAAAAAGGATGGAATCCCCCCACGTCTTTGTTTCTCTTTTTTTAATTGTTTTTAAATGGGTTGTCTCACTACAGGGTTTTGCTAGCTATGATAAAGATCTTGCAAAAACAGGTAATTTTGCAAAATGTGTCCATTAACAGTGTCCTACCTATTCCTGTTTCTGATAGCACCATGCCCCATAAAATTCAAAACATGACCATTCAGCCACTGTTGACAATTGTGAAGAAACAAATGTCTGTTAGAAACCACATTTTTAAAATAGGACCTGTAGTATAGCTGTATTTCACAGCACCATGCCCACAAAAATTCAAAAAATGACCGTTAGGCCACTGTTAACAATTGTGAAGAACAAATGTCTGTTAGAAACCACATTTTTTAAGAAGGACCTGTAGTATAGCTATATTTCACAGCACCATGACCCCAAAAATTCAAAACATGACCGTTTGGCCACTGTTGACAATTGTGAAGAACAAATGTCTGTGAGAAACCACATTTTTTAAATAGGACCTGTAGTATAGCTGTGATTCACAGCACCATGCCCCCAAAAATTCAAAACATGACCGTTCGGCCACTGTTAACAATTGTGAAAAACAAATGTCTGTTAGAAACCACATTTTTTATAATAGCACCTGTAGTATAGCTGTATTTCACAGCAACATGACCCAAAAAAATTATAAAAATGAGTTCTCAGCCACTGTTAAAAATTGTGAGGGAGAAATGCCACTTAGAAACCACATTTCTGTTCCAAAGGACCTTGATTATAGCTGTATCTCACAGCACCATGACCCTAAAACCATTGGCAGTTCTTAAAATTTTCATGAAGAAGTGAGTAAATGGAATACGTTTTTTTTTTAAATTAAACTGTGTACAATTGGTGTCTTTTAAAGTCTCCTAACCGCAAAACCAGCAAAATGACCTTTTAGGCACTCAGAATAAAAATTGCATAAGAAATGATCATTTAAAAACATTTTTTCAAGAGGACCATTTCTTTTGGAAGTGAAATGTGAAGTAGACTGGCAACTAATTGGTGACCTTCGCAATTGGGGCCACAACATCATCAGAGATCCACGCCTGATTCATCTTGATGAAAGTCAAACGATCAACATTATCTGTGGAAAGCCGGATGCGTTTATCTGTAATGACTCCTCCAGCTGTGCTGAAGGTCCGCTCAGATATGATGCTGGCTGCTGGGCAGGACAACACCTCTATGGCGTGTTGAGCGAGCTCGGGCCATTCATTCATTTCGGATACCCAGAAGTCAATTGGGTCCGGAACATATCCAAAAACATCGGTGTTGAGACGAAGATAGTCATGCACCTTGATCTTAAGCCGGTCTCTGTGTGTCGTATGTGTGCTCTGCATTACAGTCGTTGGTGAGGTGGTAAATAAAGATTGCCAGAGGTCACCCATTAGGCTTCTGCCACAATGCTTGCTGCTGCTGCTACCGCTATGGCTACCTGGCACTCTACTGCTGTTGCGTTGCTGACGTTGTTCCACCGTGATATTCGAAGAACGTGAAGCAGACTCAACAGATGTCTCCAGTTGATCAATGAGCACGGTCTCCAATTCCTGCATTTTACTCTCAGTTTGGGTTGGTTGAAGGAAAGTGCTGAGTTTCGCTTTGTACCGGGGATCGAGGAGGGCGGCCACCCAGTAACTGTTGTTCATTTTGATGGCCTTAATGCGAGGATCATTTTGGAGGAAATGGAGCATCCAAGCACTCATGTGAGAGATGGAGCCTTGATTTCCAAAGCCTGTGGGTCGAGGGGCACTAGCAAACTGATCTTCCTCATCTTCCTCCTCTGCCTCAAATCCATGCCAACCTCTTTAAAAGGCAGGGACATCGGTAACGTCAGTGTCCAGTAATACCTCATCCTCCTCCTCCGCTTCCTTCGTCTCAGCTTCAACACAGCCCTGACTTGCCTCAGATGATGCACCCTGAGAGCTGAGGCACCACCTTGCAAAAGCCCCGGACCCCGAACCACCGCCTAACGAAGACCGATAAAGTTGTGAAATTGTCGGGCCTTCTGGATTCGACGGAGAGTAAGGCTCTGTGTTCGCATCTGTGTCCGTCTCCTCCTCCATCGCTGGTGGGACCTGCTGTTTCTGAGTGTCCAACACTTGTTCCAGAACTAAGATCACCACAATGATCATGCTGACAAGAGCATTGTCTGTACTGTCCATTTTGGTGGCTTCTTCAAAACTCGCAAGTATGGTGCAGAGCTCTTTTCACCTGCCTCCACTCTCGGTGGCTCAACACCTCGAGGTCCACACCACTGCTTGTCAGGCCATGTGTCACTTCGTACTGCGTAATGGCATTGCGTTGCTGCCACAATCGCTGGAGCATGTGGAGGGTGGAATTCCAGCGTGTTGCCACGTCAACAATGAGACGGTTGACAGGGAGGCCAAGCTGACGCTATAGCGCAGCCAGCCGGGATGAAGCAGGGTGCGAACAGCGCAAGTGTGAGCTCAGACCTCGAGCCTTCCTCAGCAGGCAGTCCAGACCCGGGTAGCGCTTTAGAAATTTCTGGACGACGAGGATCATGACATGTGCCAGGCAAGGGATGTGCTCCAGCATAATGATTTTAAGGGCGGCCAGGAGATTTGCCCATTATTGCAGACCACCTTGCCTGGCACAAGGTTATTGTCACCCAGACACTGCTCGGTCTCTTGGCGCAGAGCCATCAACAGCTCTTGACAGGTGTGTTGACGGTCTCCAAGACATATCAATTTTAACACGGCCTGGTTTCTCTGGGCACGTGATGCTACCCGTGGACCTTGGGGAAAGAACCTTGCACCATCCCTGCTGTTTTAAAGAGCATGCGCCGAGCCTGAGAGCCACCGTCATCACCAGAGACATCCACCCAGCTCACCCAGTGAGCCGTCACAGAGATATAGCGGCCTTGGCCGTGCTTACTAGTCCATGTATCGATGGGGATATGGACTTTGCCGGACACAGATGCAGACAACGCGCTGGAGATTTTAGATGACACGTGGCTGGCCAGGGCAGGAACGGCTTTTCTGGAAAAGAAATTCCTGCTTGGCATCTGGTATTGGGGGCAGGCAAGGGCCATGACATTGCGGAACCCATCTGTGTCCACCAGATGGAAAGGCAACATTTCCAAGGCCAAAAGCCTGGCAATGCCGACATTCAGGCTTTTGGCTTTGGGATGATTTGGGTTAAAGTGTTTCTTCTGCTCCAACACCTGGTAAACGGAAGGCTGGCTGCTAGACTGGCTGCTGTACGGTGTGCAGGTGAAACTGATGGAATGAGAAGGGGTAGGCTGTGTCTCTGATGATGCTGGTGGTACTCAGGCGACAGTGCAGGCTGAAGCGGAGGCTGATCCTTGCTCATGCTGCTGAGGGACATGGGCAGCAGAAGAACACTTGTTCTTAAAAATGGCAGAGGATGAGGAGGCGGAGACAGAGGGTGTGACAGTGGTTGGAAGCCCAGGATCAATGTGGCCTTTTTTCTCCAAGTGTTCCCTCCATTTCAACTCATGCATTTGCTGCATGTGACTAGATATGTTGGTGGTTGTTAAACACTTAAGATTTTTCCCTCTACTGATGTGTTTATGGCAAATGCGGCATATGAGATCGCTGGGCGAGTCTGAGGCTTGATCGAAAAAAGCCCAAGCTTCAGAGGTCCTGGACCTTTTCGACGGCGATAAGCGAGGAGTCGTATTTCCGCTGATCATGGTTGGTGGAATAATCTCAGCTGACTTGTGCGACCGCCCTCTCCCTTTTTGAGGACAGACCCATACTGATACTACCCCAACATCTTCCTCCTCATCCAGTGAAGAAGCGCTCGCAAGCAAATTCTGGATCCGCAATGTCATCATCATCATCATCAGCACAGGTGACTTCCTCGTCCTGACATTCTACATCCTGGAGCTGCGGACTACAAGCAACAGGCACTGCAAGGCGTTGCCGACCGCTCTGGATTTGTGGCGATTGACCGGCTTCCTTCGCCTCCTCTGATGGCATCAGCGTTTGGGCGTTACAGCAGACTAAATCATCCTCTTTGGCCTCTTGATCTTTTGAAATGCCTTCTGACCCCAACCGTCATCAAAGAGGTCTTCAGAAAATGGATTATCCACAGTGGTGGGTACACGAGTTGAGATTTGGGCTGCCTTCGCTTCATGTTGGATGGATGCTGACGATGATGATAATGACACTCGTGGCTGTGACTGGGAGGAAGAGGAGGTAAAACTGCTAGATGCAGGTTGCATTAACCACTGAAGAACAGATTGGCGACGCTGTTCGTTACTGAGATTCACAGGGCACCGACCCAGCGATGACAGTCCTGACGGTCCTGCAACTGACGATCCGCTGGCTTGCGTGTTGTCGCCAGCACTGGATGGAGCACCTTCTCTCGTACCTCTACCTCCATGTCCTACACCCCTCTTTGCTCACTTACCACCTGCAGTTCGCTCCATGTTCAGAAAGATAAACATTTTAAAGGTAAAGAAGAGTTTTTCACAGTCTCTTATTGAGAAACTGTACTGCAAATATGTTAAATAGCAGGTATTTTTAAATCCCTCTAATTTCCAACAGCCAACTAGGATTAGAAACAGAATTTTATTTATCAAATATGTGTGAAATGCAGTCTGGTGGAACAACTGTAACAACAAATCCCTGAGATTTACAACTGCCCAGTAGGACTAGCAATTGATAGTTTTCAACAAACTATCGTACAAGTGCACGATTAGTGCCAAACTGCGACGAACTGAGTGAAATAAAAGTATTGAACACTTATATGGATTAAATATGGCGGTTTTCCCACGACTGACAACAGGCGCCAGTTACTATGAAATAATGTGTAAAACAATTTGCGCAAAAGTGCACGATTAGCGCCAAACTGATAAGCACTGAGTGAAATAGAAGTATTGAACAGTTATATGGATTACATATGGCGGTTTTCCCACCACTGACAACAGACGGCAGTACTATCAAATAATGTGTAAAACAGTTTGCGTACAAGTGCACGATTAGCGCCAAACTGAGACGCACTGAGTGAAATAGAAGTATTGAATAGTTATATGGATTACGTATGGCGGTTTTCCCACCACTGACAACAGGCGGGCAGTTATAGGGAAATAATTCTAAAACATTTGCGTACAATTGAAAAATGGGACGCATACACCATTAGAAGCCAAACTTGAAGGACGCACGGGAGTGAAAAAAAGTATTCAATAGTTAGGAGGGAAATTTACAATATGCCGCCTTTCCCACCCACAACAGCCGCTTTTGATATGAAATATTATAAATCAATTTGCGTAAAAGGGGGTTTTGGGCAAAAAAGGGACGAATCCCCCACCCAATAAAAAATGTAAAAACAAAAGGGACAATTTCCCCTCAGGTTGGGGGTCGCTGGCCACAAAGTTTTAAAAAAAAAATGGTTTTTCCCATGTATTTCAGGCGGGAGAGTAAGCTGCACAATATACACCCTCCTTTCCGACACCCCCGCCCCCACCTCCCTCGGCTGAACACAGCACTAGATTTCTTTACCAGTCTCTCTCTAACTAAATCAGAATTTAAATTCTCTAATCTAACTATATCCTAAGCTTCAAAACTAGAAGGATTGTTTCTGTATAAAAGAAGACTGCCTCTCTGAGCTGTTACAACAGCTGTTGGGACAGGCAGTCAGACGTGTTGCTCTGTAGTGAGATCAGTGAGAAATGACGCTGTATAGGAAATGGAGTTGCATACATAAAACGAGGTCATGTGACTTTTTCAGCCAATGAGATCCATATACCGCCCAATCATGATGTCTTACACCTAGCTCACCCTGCTCTATGATCGTCTCTGTCAAAAGTATCGTTCATCCCTAGTCAAAACTGGTTATGACAGCAAGGGGCTAATGATCAGTTCTGAACGAAGTCGAAGTTTGGGGTACTTCGGGTGAACGAAGTGTGCTTTTGATTGAAAAAAAAGGTGCGAAACATGGCGTTAAGGGGGGCAAAGCACTCTGGGGGAGAAGGGCATAGCTGCATGAATGTGCAGAGATAAACCCAATCAGGACCGGGGGATTCTGGACGTCACCGCACTATAAGTCCGGGAGCGACGCTGGGGCATACCGCTCTCACTGTACTGATCGGGGAAGTGCTCCCCGGGTGATTGTTACTGGGAATGATTTTTTACAGCGTTTTTGGGGGTTCTCGTTGTCTAGAGACTGCTTCTCTTAATGTTTATTTCTGATTTTTTGGGGTATTGGATTGAAGTCAGTGTGGTCCACTGTGCTGCTATACATTTTAATGACTGTCAAGCATTTGAATATCCAAAGGGGGGATCTAAGCCAGCCTTTTGTTTTAATTTAAAGAAACGCTTTTTTTTTAAAATACAAATACCACTTCATTTTTGGTGTCAATTTAACCCAGGGGTTAATTAAGCGTTTTTCTGCTGCGGGGGTGCTCCGAAACGTCTTTTTCCCCGCCAAAAATTAAAATTTTCCTGTACCAAAATTTAGAGAGGGGGCGATTTTTTCAAAAATTCGATTGGGCCTTCGCAATTTTCGAAAAATTTTCGTTTCTTTTCAAAATTACTTGGGCCCAAAAAATTGCTTTAAAAAGCAGCTTTTCCGGGTGCAAAAGACCTGCAGGGTGCTGTAGAACTTTGTGCCTGTTTAAATATGCAGAGGGAGCTTGGTTTGGTCTTCTACAATTTGTTTTTTAGTATGACACGCAGATGACTGCCGCCGCTTTTAAAAATCGTTTACTATAAATTCCCTGGGCACTTAAGAGGGCAAACTGCCCAAAAAAACTAAAGCGGGAATGTACCCTGATAAAGTCATGCCAGCAAAAGCGGAAAAAAAAACAAGTGGAGCTCAGGTGGAAATTTTTGTGCAGAGTGTGGAGGTGAGGGGGGGCAGCCACGCAGCATGAGGTCAGGCAGTGGCACAATACTTTCTGGAGGGGGGCAAAACAGGGGAAAGCCACAGGGGGCACAATGATGAGAGGGGGGGCACGGCGGCAGCGTATGAGATCAGGCAGTGGCACAATGACTTTTGGAGGGGGCAAAACAGTATTGGGCCACAGAGGGCACAATATACAGTGTGGGGTCCGACAGCAGCAGAGAGAAAGGCGGGAAATGACTTTTGGAGGCGGCAAAAAAAGTTTTGGGCCCACAGAGGGGCCCAAGATACAGTGTGGAGGTCACGACGCAGCAGCATGAGATCGGCAGTGGCACAATGACATTCTGGAGGCGGCAAAACAGTATAGGCCAAGAGTGGCACAATCACACAGTGTGGAGGTCCGGCGGCAGCAGTATGAGATCAGGCAGGGGCACAATGCATTCGGGGAGGCGGCAAAACATTATTAGGCCCAGAGTGGCACAATCACACAGTGTGGGGGTAGGGGGACGGGAAGCGGGCAGGGGAAAGTTTCAGGAAAAAAGTTTGGCCACAAAGGGGAAAATCCCTGGGACCGGGGCAAAACAGGGGGGGAAAAGCCAAAAAAGGAAACAGAATGGCACAATGACTGAGATGGAGGTCACGGCGGCAGAAGCATGAGGAGGCAGGGACAATGAACAGTGTGGAGGACATGGCAGCAGCCACAGCAGCGCATGAGGTCAGACAGTGGCTAATAAAACCGTTGGATGTCACGGCAAACAGAAACAGCGACAGCAGAAAATGAGGCATAGAGGGGCAAATGACAGAGTGTTGAGGTGGGTGGAATCCCAGTCCCGGAAAGATGGTGGTGGCAGTGGAGAAAAAATGGGGGAGAGATGTGTGGGATCGGCGGATGGCGGCATCGAATAGTGGGTGAGGCAGGTGTTTGAACCCAGACTGGCCCCCAAGGGATTGGTGTTGGAAATCCTGGCCTCCCGCCCGATTCATCTTGACAAAAGGGCGTGTTCCACATTTCCCGTGGACAAGCGGGTTCTCCTTGGGTAAAGTGGCCCCCGGCACTGAAACACCCGCTTGATGCCACAAAATATGGCCGGGGAGGACAGCTTTCCACTGAAAATCGGCAAATTTTCGGCCACCATCCAGTTTTGGTGCCCAGGTCCCGCGGTCTTCTAACTGAGGTTGCAGGTGTTCCAAGTAGGCCCAAACCTGTTGGTTCGGGCTGCTCCAGGTCCCGCTGCTGCTGGGACTGCCCCCCTCACTAGGCGGGTGAAAGGAAGCGCTCATCATGACTCCAGACTTAGGTTACTATGATGGAGCTGGTATGCTCCTACCCCCCCCACCTTCCCCCCCAGCCGCGGCGTAGTCGTGAGCCTGAGTACCCCCGGTAAAACCTGTCGAGGAGGGAGATGCCGCACTTTGGCAGCGGCCCCTGATTTCGGGGATATCCTATGTATTTGAGTTTGTTTCCCTCTCAAAAGCTGGGAAAAAAGGGTCCCTTTTGGACGGTAGCGAGGTCCCAAAAGGGTGGAGAGCCAGAAGCCTCCCTTGCCGGACTGGGCTATTCGGCTGTCCCTGCCGGAAAATAAACATGCTGGGGCCCTTGCAAAGTGATCCGAGGGGGGTACCCGCCTTATTTCCACTGTATACTGCCCGGTGTTGGGGTTTATCTGCCTCATCTTCCTCATCCCATCCCCTCCCCCGCTGCTCCCGTCCTCCTCTCTTTTTCCCCGGCCGAAAATCCACTCATTTCACCCCGACAATGCTTTGCTGCAATGTCCTCCTCCTCCCCCTCCCTTTCAGCCCCACCGGATCTTTGGCCCCGAGATGTAGCACCAGTCTCCAGTCCCGACCAGACAGATTTTTCAGCATCTTTCCAGGAATGAAGCAGTGGAATGACGTTATTAATCCGTAGTCCTGGCGACTGAACAATACAGTCGCCTCCTCGAATGGCCTCAACAAAACGGCCTGTTGTCAAGCATGAGTGCCAGAATGTCTGAAGATCGGTGAGAAGACTTCAGGAACCTTTTCAACAAACAGATTGAACACTGTGCGCCATGCAGGGCGCTGGACAATCCTCACCACGGTTGCAGCGCGGAAACCATGTTCTCCCATTGTCCTTTCACCTCGGTTCGTTTTGAGTTGTCGCGGAGGAAAGCCAACATCGATTTCTTTTGCATGACGCGGAGCAGTTCTCCCCTGAGTGTGACTTCGCCTTCGCCGGAGGCAAGCCAGGTGGTAGAACTGCGTGACACCTCTGTGCACTTCACATGTGGTATGATGGAGCAGTATTGTGGGAGGTGAGATGTTGGTGGTGGGTGGAGGTGGAGGAGGCGGATACATTGGCGCTTGTGCAGCAGTTTGACATAGTGGAGGGGAATGCGGCGTTCTCTGTCCAAGTTGTTGGTGTGCATAGGGATGGAAGCACATTCACCCAGTGGGCCGTAGAAGGCTTGTACTGGTCCTGAGTAGTTACAGATCCAGTTGTCTGCGCTGCCAGTGCACCTTGGGAACAAAACCGATAAGCTCAAGGACTGACCCCCTTCTGTTCTACTTATTTTTGAAGTCCATGGTTACCTTTTTACAGCCTTTTTGGAAAAGAAATTACGGCTTGGAATCTCCATCTCGGATCGGCATCAAGCCATTAAGTTCTCTGAAAGTGCAGAGTTCCACCATTTGGAAAGGGAGGGACTGCAGTACCAATAACTGGACAGGAGATCACGTCAGCTGCTGCACCTTAGGATGGTTGGACGCATTACTGTTGTTCTCTTTGCAATCGCCTCGCTGAACGACTGCTGGCGCCATGAGTAGCGAGGTAGCAGGAACATCTGGTCCGGCGAGATATTGTCATAGAGAACAGCTCCCTTCTGCAGAGGGTGGTGGGAAGCCTGACTGGCTGTAATGGCATGCGTGCCACTGGGCGCTGCCTGCTGCTGCTGTTTGCTGCGGCGGAAGGATGGACCACCCATCTGAGCCACGTTTCTCCCAGGCCCCCGGATGGTGACGCTGCATGTGTTGATGCCAGGGCCGTGGTCGCCAACGTCTAGCTCCCTGGCCACGCTTCACTTTCTGCCCACAGATTCTACTTATACCATTTTCGGCTACTCCCGGTGTCTTTAGCACAAGAACTGCCACACGCCGAGTTCGGATTTTACCGCCATTACTCCGCACTGAGTGACTATCTGGCGCGCTGCCTCGCTGAGCCCCTGTGCTCTACTTTCTTGGACCATGCGTAGCGGTTTTTTACCCGTGGCCGCTTGCTCCGACTCAACTGCTGTATCTGCTGATCACGGCCACACGGCCCACTTGATGGCTGCGCTGCTGCCTGTGCGCAAGCTGACGCCCTTTCTCCTGACGATGATGAAGCCCTTGGCATCACCCGGCTCCCAAGTGCGGTCGGTATCATCATCATCTATTTGTGTTTCATCGTCACTGCTGTCATCATCACCGGTTCGGTATGCCGAGGCTGGGACCTCTCACAACTATGACCTCCATGCACATCTCGCACATCTATACTGCCACGGCCTACTGCAGAAGCTGGCGATATGGCCCATTTCTTCTCGCTGCCAAGAGCTGCTGATCTTGGCTCCTCCTCAAAGTTGTTCATACCATCGCTATATAGTGGCGCTGAGCCAGACCACATAGTAGATCTCCTGCGCTGCGGGAACAGGATGTGACTACAGGCGGGCTGAGTTCAGGTGAGGGCCGCTGACCCGCTCACTGGGCCAATGCCAACTATTGGATCGGTCTGAGGTTCCCACCGACACTTGGCTTGGGTTGTCAGATGTAATCTGGGAGAAGAGGATGACTAGTCAACCATACAGAACCATTGATTGCTGAACAACACACGGCCGATAGATGACAGCGGCTAGTTGTGGCCTCACAGAGTGACCCGTGCTGCGACATTCCCCTTGCCCTGTGCTGTGACCTGGGCCTGTTCCAGGAATGTTTGTGCCACTGCCATCGAAGGTGCTAGAGCCTGCCACCTCTCTGTCATGAATACGGCTTTGTCTCTATAATGTACGACACTGTTTGATGATGGATATCTTATATGATAAATATACCCTGTTTTTGACTCCAAATGAATACCAGTAACACGCTTGGTAAACCCTTGGATATAATATTGCGCTACACAACATGGCCAGGAAATATTTAATTGTATGGTGTCGTTTAAAAAACTCTGTGTGTAGAGATGGGCGAATAGATTCTAACGAAGTGGAATTCGTTTGAATTTCAGAGAATCTTCGGTTCGTAACGAATTCGAAGTTTGGGGTGATTGGGGGGAACGAAGGTGCTTTTCATGGTTAAAATGGCAGCGAGGCAATGGCGTTACATGGGGCAAAGCACTCTTGGGAGGAAGAAGGGCATAGCCTGATGGACATGTGCAGAGTTGAAGCCATCAGAGGGACCGGCACGGGGATTCTGTGACGTCACACGCACTATATAAGACGAGCGCGACGCTGGGAGTCACACTCCTCTCAACATGTATTGTCAGGACAGGTGCTGTGGGGTGATAGCGCTCTGAAGAAACCACTCCTGATTTTTACACAGCGAGTTTTGTGGGTGTCTCAGTTGTCTCAGAGACTGTTCTCTGAAATGTTCTATTTCTGATTTTTTGGGTATTGGATCTGAAATTCCCAGTGTGCGTCACTGCAGCTGCATTAAATTCAATATCCAAGTGGGATCTAAGCCAGTTCCTGTTGTATTATTAAAGAAACAGCGTTTTTCAATACAAATTCCACTTCATTTTTGGTGCTCAATTATATGCGCTAATTTAATCAGGGGTTAATTAAGCGTTGTTTTTGCTGTGGCTGCTGGACAAAAATAAACCGTCTTTTCAACGCAAATATATTTTTTTTTTTGTAGCCTAATTCCAAGCGAAGGTTATTACAATTGTACTTCTCTTGTTGTGTGGGTAGTAATACGCCTTTGTAAACGCTAACAAAGCTACTAGTTTGTGGTGGGCGCAATTCATTTGCGCAATTTACATCCAGGGGTTAAATTTAGCGTTGTTTTGCTGGTGTGATGACAAAAATAAACCGTCTTTTTCAACGCCAAATATATATATTTTTTTTGGTAGCCTAATTCACAAGCAATGGTTAATTACAATTTTATCTCTTGTTGTGTGGCGTAGAATATAACATTGTTAACACGCTACAAGGATACTAGTTTGTTGGTGGATCAATTCTATTGACGCAATTTACATCCAGGGTTTAATTAAGCGATTGTTTTGCTGGTGTGCTGACAAAATAAACCGGTCATTTTTCAACGCCTAATATATATATTTTTTTTTTGTAGCCTAATTCTCAAGCAATGGTTTAATTACAATTTTTTCTCTTGTTGTGTGGCGTAGAAAAATTACGCCATTAGTAACAACGCTTCTAAGCTACTAAGTTTGTGGTGGCTCCATTTCTATTGCGCAATTTACATCCAGGGGTTAATTTATGCGTGTTTTGTGGTGTGCTGACCAAAAATAAACCTCTTTTCAACGCCAATATATATTTTTTTTTTGGTAGCTAATTCACAAGCAAAGGTTAATTACAATTTTATCTCTTGTGTGTGGCGTAGAAAATTACACATTGTAACACGCTAACAAAGCTATATGGTTTGTGGTGGCTCATCTAATTCGCAATTTCACATCCAGGGGTTAAATTAGCGATGTTTTGCTGGTGTGCTGACAAAAATTAAACCGTCTTTTTCAAACTCTCAATTGCCAATTATATATAATTTTTTTTGGTAGCTAATTCACAAGTAAAGGTAATTTAAATTTTATCTCTGGTTGTGTGGCGTAGGAAATACGCCATTGAACACGACTACAAGCTTCTAGTATTGTGGTGGGATCATTCTTTGCGCAAATTTACTCCAGGGGTTGCATGTAAGCGTTGTTTTGATGGTGTGCTGACAATATAACCGTACTTTTTCAACGCCAAATATATTATTTTTTTTTGGTAGCTAATTCACAAAGCAACGGTTAATTTCAATTTTATCTCTTGTTGTGTTGCGTAGAAAATACGCCATTGTAACATCGCTACATAGGCTATAGTTTGGGGTGGCTCAATTCGATTGGCGCAATTTACAGCCAAGGGGTAATTAAGCGTTGTTTGATGCTGTTCTGGGACAAAATATAAACGTCATTTTTTCTTTTTTTTTCTTCAACGCCATTGTATATATATTTTTTTTGGTAGCCTAAATCACAGCAAAGTTAATTACCCAATTTTATTCTTGTTTGTGTGGAGTAGAAAATACACCAATGTAAGACACCGTACAAAGCTATAGTATGTGGGTGCTCACAATTCTATTGCGCATTTACATCAGGGTTAAATTAGCGTTGTTTGCTGCTGTGCTGTTAAAATAAAAACCGTCTTTTTCATCTCCGAAATTTATAATTTTTTGGTAGCATAATTCACAAGCGAAGGTTTATTAAGCCTGTTTGTGCTTTTTCATTAGTAAATAACACAAAAGTGACGTGTAAACAGACACATCTCCATAGTAAATTTTTCCTGGCTCATCATTTTTGTCGGAGCCGACATGTTTTTTCCAAAGGGTCTTACACTAGACATTGTTAACGGGGTTACAGGTGGTTAGTCATATATTAAGGGGGTGTAGCTAGGCGTGTACTGTTGGTTCAATGGATAAGAATTCATCCAAACTGTGTACTGTACATTTCTAGAAACAAAACAGTTTAGTCAGACAGGGAAAGGGTGGCAGGTCTCTGCAAAATGCGAGTCCGGACAGTGGCACAAAACCATAATTTCTGAAACGGGCCAGGTCGCAGAACTGCCCATACAGGAGGACGTACGCAAAGCTGGGGTACTATAGCTGTACCGGCACTATACTAACAATGCACGCTAGTACAGAACCATTGCAAGGGCCTAAGGACGGGGCGGGGGCTGATATAAATTGGGGGAGGGTTTGGGACGAAGGTAGTTGGGCTTGAAGACAGGACTAAAAAGTAACAGGTCTGGCCAGACAGTCATTCCCTGCTTCGTGTAGGTTCGGTGCATACTATGTATTAATTAACTTAGGTTGTTGGTGGCTTGGCACATGGATCAGAGCTGGCTAAAGTAATGCGGCCCGCCAAAATGTCATCATGCAAAATCGCATATCGGTAAATCCACTGGTAACATCTGACATGGGGAATACCTAATTGAGTGGGCGGGGCCTCAGCGCCCACTATTTACGCGCACAGAGGGAACCACATGAACAATATTTGTAGCGAGGGCAGTTCCAGCAGATATCACTTGGCAGCGAAGAAATGGGGCCATTATCCCAAGACTTTACCTTGCCAGTAGGAGGCAAAGTATACCAGTTATTGGACGAGTGGCAATGCGAACGAGAGGTAATGTAGGTATGAACCAGACTACAGTGGTCACGCAGCGGCAAACTCTCCAACTATTACCACAAGACCAGGTGATTGAGGACTGTAGTGGATCCGAATGCTTTGACAACACAAAATGATGATGATGTAGACCGACACCGCACTTGGGTGCAAGGGTGAAGCAGGGCTTCCAATCATCGCTCACGAGGCAGAGACAGAGGGGCTCCACGCTCTGCGACACGCAAGACGAGCTAAGGCAGCGGCGACAGCTGCAAGTGGGTTGTGTGGCGCTCGAACCGTCAAAGATGAGGTTGCATGCTACGTGATTCCCCAAACGAGGTAAAGGGAGACAAATAGACGGCAATCGGGGTTGTGTATTTACACGATTCCGAAGGTACAATTGGACTTGATAGCGGCTCTGTGTGGCTCAGAGTTCGGATCGACGAAACCAATCACTCGGGAAGAGATGGTAGGCTAGAACCATGTGCGTGCTAGTAGAAGAAAAGGCGGGAAAGGGGGTATAGCCAGTTATCGAGACGGGGTGGATGTTGCTTTGACTAAGAAGCGGAAGGAGAGCCGTATAATGGGCTATAAATGTTACCTGGAATCTCGTGGGCAGTTTGTGAAGCACCGTGGACCTGAGGAGACTTACGTTGGCACTTATGGCCCTGAAAGTCAAAATCTTGAAGCTCGGCCAACCATCTACACCAGGTGGCATGGATAGAGGACGCGTAAGGATAACGTGGCCGCATCTGAATTTCGCGTAGGTACCACATTCATGCAGCAACAACTAAATGCGAAGCAAATAGGCAGCTGAACAAAGGACAGTAGCGCACGATTAGAACTGGAGATGAACTGTCATGGAAGATCAATACTAAATATGATGTTCGGAATGGGTACGTTCATAGCTGTCATCCTAATACACGGTCCAGACTGCATCTGCATCCTCGCTAATCGTTCAGAATGAGGCGATTCTGTAACGAACACACAGATGCGTACAAATCCACTCATAAGGATGCAGCAGCTGAACCACCGTCCCGCTCATGTACAAGTTGTTGGTCATGCTGTCCCTCCCTTTCAATTGGTTGGGATCTGCTCACCGTTCAAGAGAACTATGGTTGTGCCCGAGCGAGATGGAGAGTTCCAAGCCGTAATTTCTTTTCCAAAAAGGCAGTACAGGCACTTCATAAAATATGCTAGAACAGAAGGGTGGGCCAGTCCTTGAGCTTATTCAGTTTGTTCATGGTGCCACGGCAGTAAGCGAAGTTTGGAGCTGTAACTTCGGTCAGGGCCTGTTACATGTCCTTTACGGCCCACTGGGGTGAATGTGGTTCCAGCCCAGGCACAACAACAACTTGGACAGGAGACGCTAGCTTTCTCATCCACCGTTGTCAACTGCGGCTCCTGCACCAATGGTCGCCTCCTCCTCTCCACCACCACCCACCATCTTAGCCTCCACCAAGTATGCTCCATCATTCCACCATGTGGTAGGGCACGCGGTGTCATGCAGTTCTACACCTGGCTTGCCTCGGTGAACGAAGTCACACTGGGGAGGGAAACTGCTCCGCGTTCATGCAGCAAAAAATCGATGTGTGGCTTTCCCCGCAGCAACTGCAATCGGAACCTGGTGAGGACAATGGGCAGAAACATGGTGTCCGCGCATGCAACGTGGAGGATGGTCCATGCGCCTTGCCTGGCGCACGTGTTCAATCTGGTTGTGAAAAGGTTCCTGAAGTCTTCACGATCTTCAGAAGAATTCTGAAAATGGCCAGGAAACTCTGCATGCACTTTATCCATTGCCTACACAGGCAGGGAACTCCCCTCCTCGAGTTGCAGCGCAGAACGGCCTCCCCAACACAAACATGATATGCGATGTTTCACCCGTTGGAATTCCAGCCTGCACATTGTCTGGACCGTCTGTATGAAAAGAGAAAGGCCATGAAAACGATTTTTTGATGATCCAAGCGGAAAGGAGTACTCTCCTGTGTAACTTGATGTTAGCGTGGCAGTCATGCGTGACACCTGCCGTTTGTTGAGGCCATCAGGGGGGGGGGGGGGGGGGGTGGTGGCTCCCGTTATTTGTCAGTCGGCAGGACTACGGGGATGAATAAGTCTTTTACTGCTCATGTCTGGAACCAGATGCTTGAAAAATCTGTCTGGGCAGGGACTGGAGATGTGGCGACTTCATCTCGTCGGCCACATGAGTCCGGTGGGCGACGAAATGGAGGAGGAGAGGAGGAATTGGAGCAGAAGCATTGTCTGGTGAATTGATGTGGATTTTATACACGGTGACAAGAGAGGAGGAGCAGCGAAGCAGATGGACGGAGGTAGATGGAGATTGAGAGTCGGAGGGCAGATGAACCTCATGCAACGGTCGGCAGTCATACAGTGGAGATGGTGGGCAGGGGGAGCCAACTGGAGTCACTTGTGCAGATGGCCTGCAGCATGCTGATTTGTCTGGCTAGTGTCAGGAGCGAATAGGTACAGCATCAGGCGAGCGATGACTTCTGGCACTCTCCACCCTATTGTATATAGACCCTCGCTAACCGGTCCAAATTGTGGGAGCTTTTTCCCAGCTATTGAGAGGGAGGACAAAACTCTAATTACTTTGGAATATCCTCCTGTATTCAGTGGGCCGCTGCCTATGTGCGGCTTACGTCCCTCCTCTGACAGGTACTGTACGGGGGGTTCTTCAGCGCTACACGGGGGATGTCGGTGGGGGGGGGCGGGGTCGGAGCGTACCTGCTCCATCAGACAGCAACCTAGTCTGGTGTGACTGATGATGCGCCTTCCTTCACCCGCTAGTGAGGAGGGCATCGCCAGCGAGCAGCAGGGAAATGAGAAGGATCATGATATCCTAAAAGTTGGTGGCCTACTTGGAAAAGCACTCTGTCACCCCAGTTAGAAGATCCTCGCTGGACTACTTGGGCAAGCCACAAAATGGACGTGTGGCCGCTAACTTGCAGTGTTTGCAGTGGAGAGCTGTCCTGCATGACGTTGTGTGGTATCAGAGGAAGGTGTTCACAGTGCGGCGGGGGCCTTCGTTACCCCAAGAAGAACCCGCTTGTCCACGGAATTGTGGAAACGCGGGACCTTTGTCAAGATGAATCAGGCGTGGATCGGCCAGGATTTCCACACACCAATGCCTTAAGGGCGTCAGACTACATCAGCCATGATGCCTCACCCAAACTGTGAGAATGAGTCTGGGTTCAAACTACCTGCCTCAGCCACTATTCTGATTCCGCCCCCCCTGATGCCACACATCTGTGACGTTTCTCCATCTGCCACCAACCATCTTTACCAGGGATTGGTATTGCCCCCCACCTCCACACTCTTTTCATTGTGCCACTGTCTGACCTCATGCTGCTGCTGTGGCTGCTACCGTGACCTCCACACTGTGTCATTGTGCCACTCTCTGACCTCATGCTGATGTACTGCCGCTGTCATCTCCACTCTCTGTCATTGTGCCACTCTGTGGCCTACTCCAGTTTTTGTCACCTCCAGAATGTGATTGTGCCACTCTCTGACCTCTTGCTGTGCTGTGGTGCTGCCGTGACCTACACATGTCATTGTGCCACTGTCTGACCTCATGCTGCCGCTGTGGCTGATGCCATGACCTCCACACTGTGTCTTGTCCCACTCTGTGGCCTACTCCTGTTTTTACCACCTCCAGTATGTCATTGTCCCACTGTTGACCTCATGCTGCTGCTGTGGCTGCTGCCGTGACCTCCACACTGTGTCATTGCCCCACTATGTGGCCTACCCCTGTTTTTGCACCTCCAAATGTCCTTGTGCCCTGTCTGACCTCATGCTGGCTGGGGCTGCTGCCTGGACTACACACTGTGTCATTGTGCCACGGGTCTGACCTCATGCTGCTGCTGTGGCTGCTGCTGTGACCAACACACTCTGTCATTGTGCCACTCTGTGGCCTATTCCGGGTTTTTGCCACCTCCAGAATATCTTTGTGCCACTGTCGGGACCTCATGCTGCTGTGGCTGCCGCCATCACCTCCACACTCTCATGATGTTGCCACCGGGGCCCCCTTGTTTTTTTCCGCTGTCGTCCCGATTTATCAGGCACTTCCTGCTTCATTTTTTTTGGCAGTTTTCCCCTCTTAAGTGCCCGGGGGTTTTTTATAGTGAAGCAATTTTTAGAGCGGGGGCAGTCTTGCTTCATCTAAAAAAAAAAACATTTATAAGAAAAAAACAAGCTCCTTTTTTTAAGCATGGACAAGTTCTACGCACCCGAGGCTCTGTGCACCCGGGAAATGTGTTTTTTTAACGTGATTCCCCGAATAAATTAAACCGAAGTTATTTTTCCCGAAAAATCCGGAAAAAGGGAACGAACAAATTTGGGGGAAATTCCCATCCTAAGTATTGGCATACAGAAAATCTTGTTGCTGCCTTCATTATAAACCATTGAGCAAAAGCTTCAGAAGCCTTAGAGGACCATGGAAGTGAAAAGGTTATTTATATGTTTATTTTTCTACTATGTTTTGGTGTGTGAATTTAGGGATATAGGATGAAATGGGGGGTAAATTTCGGCCCATGTAGCCATTCAATTTGTTTTAAGGTAGTATAATGCGTCATAGGGGTTAAAATGTTCTTCTGCAGTTCATACTACGGCGCAGTGTGTGAAAAACACAAAGGGGGCTCAGACGAAAACCTTTTAAAAACTTGGTTGGTGTTTTTAAACTGTTCTGCACCAAAGTTTTGGGTTCAAAAAAAATCAAAATTTTGTTTTTTTCAAATGTGGTTGCCCAAAACCCCCGAATGCCCCAAAACTTCCCCGCACAAAAAAAAGTGTTTTTTGGGCGGGTACTGTCCCTTATCGTATCAAAGTTTGGAGTCGCTTTCAAAAACATTATAAAAAGGGTAATTACAGTCTTTGAGGTCGAATTTGAAAAGCCCCATTCATACATGGCACCCATTGTCTTGGGACTGAATTTTTGCTGCTATTGAGGGTTTGGGTGGCTGCAGAAGCACAGGACCAAAGATATTTTTGGCAATTAAACATTCTGTCATCGGTTCATCAGAATTTTTGGACTTAGGGGGTGAAAGGAAAAAGGGCGCATTGTATAAAACGGGCTCTGCCAGATATCTGGCGTCTTTTCAGCCCAATATCAGGTGCAACCCCGTTTGCTAAATTTTTAAATGGCCCGCATGCCATTATCAGGTGCATTACATAGTGCCTGCGGCGTGCGCGAGGTGGGGCGTACTAGAATCGGACAAAGCTATAGATTTATAGCTTCTACGGCATTTCTAAGACACAATTGCTGGTGGAACAGATATACCAAATTTCATACATGCCGCCCGAATGCTAGGGGAAAAGATACCTTTTAAGCCTATTTTTTTGAAAACCCCTTTCCCTATTTTAAATATGTATTATATTAAATCTTTGTATTACCCATGGAACAAAACTTCTGGAGCAAATGTAGTTAGAACTGTGTTGTGACATACCTCTGTTCCTCAAATAAAAGGTTTAAATAAGGCCTGGCCTACACAGAGATTTTTGTGACACAATTAACTAATAAACAAGTTGTCTTTTTAATTTTTATAAAATTATCTTTAGGCTGCTCAGTAGGGATGAGCGATACTATCGACAAAATTGAAATCGGCCAGTTTTAAGTTTATGGGTGGTTCGCATGATGGATAGTTTACTTGAATATGTAGTGAAATCATTATACGTTTACAATTTCGCCTTTTACAGCGTTTTCCCGTAATTTTTGGGACCAGCCCAATTTTTTTTGAAGATCATAGAGCGGGTGGTTTGGGGGTACGGACGTCATGAATTTGGGGGGTGTAGGATCTCATTTGGGTGCAAAAATAATGACCTCGTTTTTGTATCCTCCATTTCCGTTCAGCGTCATCTCTCACTACTCACTGCAGAGCAAACGTCTCCTGCCTGTCCCCGTACTGTTGTTACAGCTCAGAGAGACAGGCTTCTTTTTAAGAAAAAAAAAATTCTTGTGGTTTGAAGCTTTTTGATTTAGTTAGAGTAGAGAATTTAAATTTGATTTAGTTAGAGAGATACTTGTAAAGAAAACAGGCTGTGTGGCCCAGGGTGGTGGGGGGGGGGGGGGGAGGGTCGGAAGAAGGGTTGAAGATGTGCAGCCTAGGCTCCCATCTAACCAAATGGAAATAGCAATTTTTTTTTAACACTTTTTGGCCAAGACTGAATTGTCCCCTTTTTTTTTGCTTTTTATTGGTGTTTGCGTCCCATTTTTTGTCAAAGCCCCCTTGTAAAAAATTGGGTTACAGATATTTTATAGTAACTGCCACCTGTTGTCAGTGGGGCCAAACTGCCCTATGTAATCCATATAACTTTTAAAAAATTTTGTTTCACTTAGTGCGTCTCAGTTTGCGCAAACGTCACTTGTACGCAATTGGGGTTTCAGATATTTTTAGGTAACTGCCCCCCGGTTTTCAGTGGGGCCAAAACCACCTACTAAACCATATAACTTTTTTAAAATTTTTTTTCACCAGTGCTTCAGTTTTTGGGGCTAATCGTGCACTGTATAAAATTTTTTGAAAACTATCAATTCTAGTCCCAAAGGGCATTGTAATCTCAGGGGCTGAAAGGGAAAAACTGTTGATTTTGGGTTTACGGTTCTTCCCCCAGACCGCATTTCACAATATTTGATAGAAACAATTTTGTTTAATCCTAGTTGGCGTTGGAATTGAGGGATTTAAGAATACCCGTGATTTTTCTGTCTTTGCAGTACGTTTCCAATAAGAGACTTGAAAAATTTCTATACCCCTTTTAAATTGTTATCTTTCTGAAAATGAAGTGAACTTTAGGGGGTAAACGAGCAAAGAATGGTGTAGGACATGGGCTAGAGGGGTAGAGAAAGTCCCTTCCACTTTGCGGACAAAAATAAATCAGACATCGTCAGTTGCGGACTGTCAGGCCTGTCATTGATGCGTCGGTTCCCTGTGCATCTCAGTAATGAAGAGCGTCGCCAGTCTGTTCTTTAGTGGTTAACGCAACCTGCATCCAGCGGTTTTACCTCCTCGTCCTCCCAGTCACGGCCACGAATATCGTCATCATCATCGTTAGCATCCGTCCAACCTGAAGCGAAGGCAGGCCAAATGTCAACTTGTGTACCCACCACTGTGCATAATCCATTTTCTGAAGACCTCTTTGATGACACAATGCGTTTGGGGTCAGAAGGCATTTCAAAAGATTAAGAGGCCAGAGAGGATGATTTAGTCTGCCCTGATGCTCAATCGCTAATGCCATCAGAATAGATTAAGGAAGCCGGTCAATCGCCACAAATCCCGAGCAGTTGGCAACGCCTTGCAGTGCCTGTTGCTTGTAGCCCGCAGCTCCAGGATGTAGAATGTCAGGACGAGCACAAGACATAGAACAAGTATAGTCAATGTTCAGTTCAACTAAAATAGTGGTTCAAATAATACTGCCTTCCGGCACTTGGTAATCTGTGGGTCATGCAGTTTAGGGGTCATGCTGTGGTACAGGAAAGGTATAGTCAATTTCCAATTCAACTAAAATGGTGGTTCAAAGACTATTTTCTTCCAACACTTTTTGATCTGTGGGTCATGCAGGTTTGAGGGTCATGTTGTGGTACAAGACAGGGAAAAGGTAAATGTCCATTTCAACAAAAATGGGGGTTAAAAGGGTTTACTTTTTTCCCGGCATTTTTTAATCTTTTGGGCCCATACAAAATTTGAGGGTCTTTCTGGGGAAACCGGACGGGGTAATAAATTTGTCCCATTTAACTAACAAAGGGGTTTTCAAAGACTACTTTCTTCCGCATTTTTTTGATCTGTGGGGTCATGCGGGGAAATTTGAGGGCCCTTTTGTGGTAAAGGCGGGAATAGCCCAATGTCCAGTTCAACTAAAATGGGGGTTTTAAAAGATTCTTTTTTCCGGCACTTTTTAAATTCGGGGGGTAAAGCGGGTTTTGGGAGGGTAATGCTGTGTAAGGGACATTTATAGCCCAATTTTCATTTAAACTAACATGGGGGTTTTCCCCAAAGCCCTACTTTTTTCCGGAAATTTTTTTAATTTTTTGGGCCATGGGGGTTTTTTGGGGTCATGCTCCCGGGTCCGGGAAAAACCAAGGGAAATACGGCCCCTTTTTTAATCTAGGGCCCAAAAAAAGGAAACTGTTGTTTTGGGGGAAATCATGCTGCATTTAATTTGGACAAGTATATTTAAATGCCGGGTTTCAATTAAAATGGGGGTTCAAAGACTACTTTCTTCCCGGCACAATTTAAATCTGAGATTTAAAAGGGGGCCCATTTGTTTTTTTGGTTTTTAGGATCATGCGGGTTAAAGGACGGGGATAGCCCAATTCCCCTTTTTTCACAAAAATATGGTAAAAATACTTGTTTTTTTCCAGCACTTTTTTTTCTGAGGGGCCCCAAAAGGCACGTGCGGGTTTTTTGGGGCCCATACTGCTGTAAAAGACTTTTTATATTTAAATTTTCCCTTTGTTTTCCCTAAAATAGGGGTTTTCAAATACTTGTTTCTTTTCCCGGCACTTTTTATTCTGAAGGTCCATAAAGGGGACATCTTTGCAATTTTTGGGGTCATGCCGCTGTAAAAGAAACCAATAGAAAAAGGTCTTTTTGGGAAAAAAGGGGTTTTTCCCCAAACGCTTAAAGACCATCAAAGGGAACAGGGGTTTTACTCTGTTCCCCCCCCTCCCTGATCCACGTTCCAAATAAAAAGTGACCAATTTTTCCTTCCCACCCACAAATTTGGACAGTAAATGCAGGAATTTGAGACAGGGTTTCGTTGACCAACGGACCCACTAGGGCTGAACCCCACATTTCCGGGTTGGGACGTTCTTGCTCCCAAACCAAAATAGGGTGACAGATTTTGGGTTTACCGGGTGAAAAAAGTGATAGGGGCCTATCACTCCCTTTTTCCCCAATGTCCCTTTTCCCAAAAACCCGGGTTTCCCCTTTTTGGGTTGTACCTGCGGGGGCTCCCGCCGTCCTCATGTTTTAGTTAGCCATTGAACATAATGAATTTTTTTAGCATATGAATTTTTTTTCTGTGACTTTTTATATTTAAATTTGTCTTCCTAAGATTAGAAAAAAAAACATATCCAGTTTCCTGTTGTGGATTTTAAATTTTCCACCCCTTCTCCTCACCTTTTTTGGGTTTTAAAATGAAGCTCTGTTTTCTCTCGCAAGATTTTAAATTTAAACACCCAGCGATAATCGACTATCGAAAAAAATTGCCGATATGGGATTTATCAACTCAAAAACGTTTTGTTTGACAAAATTTGCTCATCCTACTGCTCAGGGGAAATTGGGCTTTTGGGCCCCAAAAAACATAAAGGGGGCCTGCCCCTTTGGTTTTAAACATTTTCCCTTCTTTGGGGGTTTGGGTTCATTTGGAATTTTTCACAGCACAGAACTGCAGAAAGTTTTTTTATACAAAAAATTATTTTTCTTGACAAATTTACCCATGTTTTCTTCATAATTTTCCATCCCCTTTCAGGGTACACTGTTAATGAAACCCAACAACTGAAAAATTTTGCTTCTTAAAAAGTGCTCATCAATGTATTGACATGTAAAATACATCTTAAATAGTGATGACCCGGATTACGTTACAAAGGGCATGGGGGGGTCGAAAAGTCGAAAAATCGGGGCAATTATCAAAAAGAAAACCCGATAGTCAAAAAAAAATAGTTTAAACGCCGATGCCCAAATTAAAGTCTATGGGGGAACAACACCTTCATTCTTACCCCCAAAAACAGGGATGGAAAAAGGGCGGGAAATTAACATCCACAGCAGCAAACTGATACGTGCTACATCTTAAAGGGGAAACAATTAGGTTTTTAAAAAGCCACCGAAAAAAATCACAGACCATTCACTATCCCCTGGGCCCTTGCACCACAGGGATGACCCAAAACCCGCATAACCCCCAAATTTAAAAAAATGCCCGAAGGCATATGGAAATTTTAACCATCATTTTACCCTTTGGGCTGGGGCATTGAATATTTCCGTCTTGGAACCCAGCCCTGACCCAAACCCCCCCATGACCCCCCCGATTTAAAAGTGCCGGAAAAAAAGTCTTTTAACCACCATTTTTTGTTGAAAATGGACATTAAAAATAAAACTGTCCCGTACCGCATTTTGACCCCTTAAACCCGCCCGGGCCCACAGAATTAAAAAATTTCTGGGAAAAAGGGGGTCTTTTCCAAAAAAAACCCTTTTTGTTTTAACGGACATTGACATACCTTTTCCTGGAACCCCTTTTGGGCCATTTAAAACCCGTCAAACCCCCAGATTAAAAAGTGCCCGGGGAGTTCCCTTTTAAATACCATTTTAGTTTCACTGACCTTGGAAATATACCCGTCCCCGGGGCCCCAGCAGACCCCAAACCCTTTCAAGACCCCGCCCCATTTAAAAAAAATGCCGGAAAAAAGGGGTCCCTTTTAAACCAAACCATTTTATTTCACTGGGCAAAAACTATTCCCCCTCCTGGGGCCCCAGCAAGACCCTAAACCTGTTTGAAACCCCCAGATCACAAAATGGCACTAAAGGCCCATTTTTGGGAAAGTGGCCCTCAAAAAAGTATATTTTTTTGGTAACTGAATTTTTTACAGAAATTTTTTTTAGGGAAAATTTTATTTTTTAAATTTTACATTATTAAACCCTTTTGGGTTTTTTTTTAAAAGTGATTAAAAATACAACATAAAAACCCTTTCCCGCCCTTTTTTTAAAAATATTTTTTACAAAGTTTTAAGGGTTTTAAATTTTTCCGCACTAAAACCCCCTAAGTAATCAAAATGTCCCCAAACCCTCCCCAAAAAACTTTTTAGTTGGGGAAACATTTTTCCCCCCCCCTGGCCTTTTGAACGAAATTTGCCAACCAAATTTAATGGTTTATTTTTCCCCCCCAAATCCTTTCTTCGTTTATTTTGGGACAACCCCCCCCTGGGGGATCAAATGAAAGCACACCATATTAAATCCACCCCAGAAAATTTTAAACCTCAAATTGTCAATTTGTGTCCAGCCCTGGACCCCTTTTTGACACTACTTAACCTCACAGAAAACACCTTTTTCAAAAACTGATTTTTTTGAAGGGGAAAAAAAGAAGCCCCTCCTGATTGGGCCCCCAACGGTTAGAGCCATTTCTGCCGTCCCGCCATCTGTTTAAAAAAGGAGGTCCAGCGCCAGACTTTTTATTTTGGGCTCGGTGAGAGACCCAGGCCCACGTCTGTCACCAAATTTAAAACGCAGGTTCAGCAGCCATGCCGGAAATTACAGTGGGTGGGTGAGAAACCTAGGCCCGGCGTCCGTCAATTATTTAAAAACGGTAAAAAATTTCCCCTTTTGGGCGGGAGCAACCCAAAACAGTCGTGCTGGAAATTTTAAATGCGGAAGCAGAAGTTTTGGGTTTAAAACCTCCAGGGCCCTTTCCCCATACCAGTCAAAAACCTGGGAACGGCTTTGCCCCTTTCCGGGAAGTGCGGACCCAATTGACTTTACTTGGAAAAACTGGTGGTTTTAAAGCTCCCCTTCCACCCAGGGCCCCGTTTTTTTTCTTTGGGATTCTTTTTCTCATTTTTTAAATCAAAAGCTGGGAGGAAAAATTGGGCTCTTTTACTTTGGTTTCCCTGTCCGTTCCCTCCATTTCTCCATGTCCCCCTTTAAAAACCCCATCGGGTCAATTTTTTCCCGTACCCTCCCTTTTACAATTCAGAGGGAATTTTTTTTTTAACCCGCCCAAATTTTTTACATGCCAAAATTTTTTTAGTAGTTTTAAATTTTAGAAAAAAACATTTTTAAAAAAGGGGGGTTTAATACCACCTGTTTTTTGTTTCCCCTTTTTTTTAAATTTTAATTTAAAAGGGTTTTTCTCAAAACAGGGGTTTTATACTAAGTTTTAAAAATTTTTTTTGCAAAAACAATCATTTTGCAATAAAGTGTCCCCTTAACAGTGTCCTTTCCTATTCCCGTTTCTGACAGCACCATCACCCTTAAAAGCCACTCTTTTACAATTGGGGGAAAACAAATGTCGTTAAAACAACTTTTTTTTTTATAAAAAGGACCCGTATAAAGCTGCATGTCCCCAGCAAAAAACCCCCAAAAATTCAAAACATGACCCCTTGAGGGCCCCTTTGGAAAAATTTGGAAGGGAAAAAATGTCCCCGTTAGAAACAACATTTTTTTTTATAATAGGAAAACCTTTAAAAATAGCTGCATGTCCACAGGGAAAATGCCCCCAAAAATTTAAAAATGAACCCCTGAGCCACTTTTGACAATTGTGAAGAACAAATGTCCCTTTTTTTTAGGGGGGAAAAATTTTTTAGAATAGGACCTGTAGTATTGCTGCATTTTTAAAACAGCATGACCCAAAAAAAATTTTAAAAATTACTTTTCCAACCACTGTTTAAAAAAGTGGAGGGAGAAAAAACCACTTAAAAGGGCCCCATTTTTTTTCCAAAAGGACATATTTTTGGGAGAAACTCAAAGCAACAAGACCCCCCAAAAAATTTTAAAAATATACTTCTCACCAAATTTTAAAAAAATTTTGATGGGAAATTCCCCTTAAAAAACCAAAATTTTTTGTTCCAAAGGACCAAAAAATTAAAAGCTGTAACTCCCCAACATAACCTCAAAACCCTTGACAAGGGGGAAAACTTTTAAAGGGTAAAGGGCCAAAATGTATGAATCCCCCGGGGCAGGGGCACCTTTCCGCCAGTTTCCCGGGGGAATCTGCGCCCGAAATTTAAAGTCGAAAGGGCCCGGGGGTGCTCTACATAAACATGGTAAAAACCCGCCGCGCCTCGCCAGTTTTGTTAAAGGCCCCAGGGGCGGGTCCAGGCCCCAGGCGGGGGCCGCGGCCGGCCTATGATTTGGCGCCGGGGGTATGCGGACCTACAATTTTCGGGAAAAAATTTCCCCCGCCTTGGGCCCCTTTTGTGGGGGGCAGGGGCGGGGGCTGGGGGCCATTTTTGGGGCTGTGCCTAAGAATTTGCCGGCCGAGGCGGTTTCCCTCATACATGTGGGGCAAAAGTTTTTCCTGCCATATAATTTTTAGTTTTTTTTCCTCAAGTAAATAAAATATAGACCCCAAAAATTTGGGGAAAAATCGCCCGTTTGCTTTTCCCTTTAACACCCTCGTTTCAATAGTCCCCGGGGGGGAAAGAAGGTAAAACTCCAAAAACCAACCCCTACAAACATGTGGGCTACAAAAAAAACCCCCCTAAAACAATTTAAAAAGATAAAAACAACGTCAATAGCATTTCCCGGCCAAAATAGCCTTTCCCTTAAAAAAACATAATCAACTATAAGTGAAACTTTTTTGGCAATATGTCCCAGTCCCCGGAGTGAAACCAAAGTAATCTTCAGGGACTGAAAAAACCAAGGGGCTCTTTTGATAAACAGCTGGGGGGGGCTTTTCTAGACAAAAGTTCCAAACCCCCTGGGTGGGGATGGTTTTTGGGGTATGTGCTATGCCCGCTCTGATGCGACTTTCCCCGGGGCCTCCCCCTTTTTTCAACATAAGAATACAAAGGGGTTTTCTTCTTTTTTTTACATTTAGTCTGTCCCGCTTTTTTTTTAAATTTCTCAAAAATTTTTAAATATAAGAAAAAATAAAAACATTAGCTCCTAAACATAGAATTTTTAAAAAAACATTTAAAAATTTCACTTTCCCCCCATTCAGCCCATTAGGGCCTTTTAAAGGGGTTTTTTAAAAAAATTGAGTGTAAAGAATCCATAAACCCTTTTCGCTGCAAAGATTTTTATTTAATCTAATTCGTCTTTTCCCTATATTTGTTCCCAAAAACCTGCCCCTTTTAAAGGTTCCCCAGAAATTTGTTTTTGGGTTTTATAAAAAAAAACTACCCAATGAGCTTTCCTTTTCCCTAAATTTTTTTTAAAATTCCCTTTTTTTTTGGGCTTTTTTTATCTGGTGGAAACCCAAACCCTCCCATTTCTTTGTACCTTCGGGTGTTTATTTATGTTCATTTTAAATCTAAATTTTTAAATTTTTTTTGTGACGTTTTTCCAATATATTAATAAACCACAAGGCATACCTCCAAAATTTGTATAAAAAAAAAGGGAAAAAATATTGGTAACCCCAAATTAATTAGAGCGGACCCTCATTAATTAAAACGCTAACAAACCAAAAAAGATTAAAGGGAAATTTTTCAGACAGGTACATTTTCCCCGCCCTTTTTTGCCAACACTGTAAGGAACCCTTAAGGGCCCTAAAATCATGCATCCATTGAGGGGGGCCCTGGAAAAAACATTAGGGGCTATCATAAAATGTTATTTAAAAAATATAATCTATTTTTAAAAAAATGCCCCCTTTTGGTATTTTATAAAATTGGGCAAACATCACGTAAAAAAAAAAAATTAGACTTAATGAAAATAAATTTAAACATCCCCCGGGGGTACAAAAAAATGGAGGTTTGTTTTCCCCAGATAAAAAAGGGCAAAAAAAATAAACAAAAAAAAGAAGTTAAAAAATATGGAGAAAGCTCATTAGCTAGACATTTTTATGAGCAAAAAAAAATGGGCTGTGACCTTTAAGGGGGCAGGTTTTTAAACAAATATATGGAACGAAAAAAATCCAGATTTTAAAAAAAATCTCTTGCAGCGAAATGACTTTGGGTCTTTTCAACTATTCACTCAGGCCCCCAATTTGGGCCCGAATGAGGAAATGTAAATTTTTAAAGTATTTTTATGACTTTTATGTTTAGGAGCTAATGTTTTATTTTTGGGCTTATAAATTTTAAATTATGAGTAATCCAAAAACGGACCGAAATAAATGTTTAAAAAAAGAAACACACCTTGTATTCGTTACCGAGAAAAGGGGGGACCCCCCAAACGCCCCATCAGAGCAGCATAGCCCCCAAAACCCCAAAACCCGCCATCCAGCAGCGAGGTTAACGTTGTCCCACAAAACTCTGCCAGCTGCTAGTAAAAAAGCATTTTTTCATTCAGTGCTAAGATTAAAATTTGGGTCACCCAGGGGGAACAAATACCGCAAGTTTTTCACTTTATAAATTGCATTTTGTCTTTAAAGCAAGGGTATTTAGCCGAAAGCTATTGTAAAGTTGGGGTTTATATCTATTAAAAATTTCAAAACTTTTGTAGACACATGATTGTAGTGGGCTGTATAGGGGTATAACTTCATTTAAAATTTTCCTGCCGGGCCCCCGCCAATGTTGTGGGGGCACAGTGCCGGGGGCATGGGCGCAAATTTTGGGGACTTAGGCGCTGTGCGGGACTGCCCGAAAAACAATTTCCGATGCGAACAGGGTGGAACAAACGAAAAAACTTCCAGATTCGGTGGGGGATCCCGAAAACAAAATCGCCTTTTTTAAAAAAGGGGTTCAAACATTTTCCCGGAAAAAGCGGGAAAACCCAAAAAATAAAAAATACATTTAAAAAAAAATCACTTTCCCAAATTACTAATTAAAGAATAAAGATTTTGGAAAATTCCCGGGAATAAGTAATTCAAATTCGAAAGTTTCTCATTGGTCGGAAAAAACCCGGCCCAAATCAAAAATGGAGGACAGTAAACCATTAAAACCTTGGGGAAGTTTTTGCCCAATGAGAATCACGGGGGATAGTTCAAAATAATTTTAAAAAATGCTGAAAGAGCTGATTGGTTAAGCAAACCAGGGATTGGCTAGCTCAGCCAATCGATAGGAGCGACAAAGACCCTTAAGCCTAGGGAAAAGTTTAGACCAATAGAACCCAGGGCGGGACAGTTCAAAATACTGTAAAAAATGCTGAAAAGGGGATTGGTGAGCTAGGGGGGGGCTCGGCTAGCTAAACCCATCGAATAGGAGCACAGAGACCATTAAAACCTTGGAGAATTATTGCCCAATCGAATGGAGCGACCAAAGCCCATTTGTTTGGGAGAAGTTTAGACCAATCAGATCCACGGCGGGAAAATTCAAAATACAGAAAAAAAGACAAAAAGAGCTGTTTGGCTGAGCTGCGGTGGTTGGATACCCAGCCAATCAGAGGGAGTACTTTCCCATTATGTCTAGGGGAGAGTGGGCGTTTAAAAATCTCGGCTTCGCGCCTTTTGGGGAAAATGAAGTATTAATAAAAAAATCATTTTTTTAAAGTGTAAAACTTATCAGTAAAGGCAGAACCCTTCTTTCAAAAAAAAAGCACTAAAAACCGAACAAGGTTTTGTCGCCGGCCCGGCGCTACATAGGGAATTCATTGAGGAATTCCCGGGAAAAATAAGTTTAAAATTGTTTAATTTTTTCCATTGGTCGCAGAAGCCACCCAATCAAAATAGGAGCGACAAAGACCCATTTTTCCCTTGGAAAGTTTGGACCAATAGAATAGGAGGTACAGGGCCCAAATTCAACCCTTTGGGAGTATTAACCAATCAAAATAGGAGCGACAAAAGTTCCATTATTTATGGAAAAGTTTGGTCCAATCAAAATCAAAGGGGGGGGGGCATTTAAAATACAGAAAAAAAGACAGAAAAGAGCTGTTTGGCGAGAGCGGGGCTTGGATATCCCAGAAAATCAGAGCGCGAGCTACTTCTCCCTTTTAGTTTTTGGGAGAGGGCGCTCTAAAATCTCGGTTCGCCCCGTGCGGCTGAAGTATTAATAAAAAATATTTTTATTAAGTGAAAACATTATGATAAAGAGCAAAACCCCTTCTTTAAAAAATGCCGACTTATATGGGTGGGGTGAGAGACCGGTGCGTTGTCATCTTTTAAACCGCGGGTTAAAAGCCAGGGCCGGAGTTACAGTGGGTGCGGTGAGAGCCCGGTGGCGTCGTCATCTTTTAAAGGTAAAAATCCCCTTATGACGCAAACAAAACAGTCGTGCTGAAGCGAGTGCGGAAGCAGAAGTGGAGGGTAAGCCCTCCACCCTTTCCCTCAGTACACAGTCAAGACTGGGTAGTGTTTGCCCCTGTTAGAGTGCGGACCATTGAGCTTCATTGGAAATACTGGGGTTAACGCTCCCCGTTCCACCCAGGTACCCTTTTTCTTGGCATTTTCTCATTTTACTCAAAGTGCTGGAGGAAATTGTCTCTGTCTTTGTTCTTGTCCGTGCTCCCTACTCCATGTTTTGAATAAATTAAACTGGTCAAGTTTTCCTGTACCCCCCTTGTACAAATTCAGAGGAATTTTTTTTACCAGCTACTTGTACATGCAAGTTTTTTAGTAGTTTAATTCTAGGGAAAAACATTTTAAAAAAAGGTGGGAATCCCACCTGTCTTTTTTTCTTTATTAAAAAATTTTTAAATGGGTTGTCTCAATACAGGGGTTGATGCTATTTAAAGATCTTGAAAAAAACAAGTCATTTTGCATAGTGTCCCTTAAAAAAGTGTCCTACCTATTCTGTTTCTCGCACCATCACCCCCTTTAGCCACTCTTTTAAAGAAATCAAATTTAACATCGAAGTTTTCCCCTGTGTATATAAAACAAATATAATATGGGGGTAACGAAAAAAAATATTAAATCAAAAAAAATCATGTTTATTTATTTATTTTTGTTAGCCCGGATCAATAGTATGGGTGCAACGAAAATAAAGAAATAAACATGATTTTATTGATTTAATATTTTTTTCGTTCCCCATATTATCATTGTTTATATAAAAACGGGGCAATTCGTGGTTTAATTTGATTTCGGCCATGTAAGTTTGATTTTGATTGTTAGAAAAACCCATGGAGCGTCGCTCGCTCTCCATTGGTCCAATTTTCGACGCCTCTTTTAATTAGCCAATCCGAGCGCGCTAGAATTTCTTTTCCCATTGAAAATTATGAGAAAAGTAGCCGCGCCTGATGGGGAAAACTGGACGGCCCCGCGCTTAACCAAACAGTGTTTCTGATTTTTTTCTGTATTTTTAAAATTTTCCCCCCCTTTTTAAAATTTATTGGTCAATTTTTCCCTTTTGGTTTTTAAAGGGACTTTTTGCTCCTATTCTGATTGGTGGTTTTTTGGGCCTGGTTTTTGCTTAAAAATTTTTTAATTACTGATTTTCCGGAATTTCTCTATTGCTTCCTATTGCGGGTCCGGCGCAAACGGGGGGGGTTTTTAAAGGTTGAAAGGTTCCTTTTTTTCGAAGGGACATTTAAAATGTTTTTTTTATTTAAAACTTCAGCCGCCCGGGTGGCAACCCGGTTTTCGGGCCCATCTTCCTTTTTTATTTTTGGGGGGGCCGGTCTGATTGGTGGGTTTTCCGACGCTAGTCAGCAATAGCCCCTTTTTTTTTCTTTTATGATTTTTTCGTCCCGTTTGATTTTGGGATTGGTAACCCAAATTTAGGAATTTGTCGTTTTTTCGGTGGAAACCCATAGGTTTTTTGGGGGCCCCCCCGTCGTCCTATTTGATTGGTTTAAAAATTCCCATAGGAATTGGGTTTTGCGCCTTTTGATTTTTTGGTTCCCGACCCAATGAGTTTTTTTTAAAATTTTTTTCTGTATTTTCCGGCAAATTTCCCCTTTTTGCTTCCTAGTGCGCCGGTCTTGGCGAAAAGCGGTTGGGTTTTTTTAAGTGCTTTTTTGGAAGAAGGGTTTTCCCCTTATTGATTGTTTTTTAAAAATTAAAAAATTTTTTATTAATCTTATGCCGACGGCCTGGCGCCCGAGTTTTCGACGCCCCCTCTTCCTTGCTTTTACGGGAGGAAGTGTCGCGCCCGTGGGGGGGGTGAAACCCCCCCGCATTTGAAAACGCTTTTTTGTCAATGTTTTTGTTTATGCAGGGTTCTGAATTGGTCTAAATTTCCATGACTAAATGGGTCTTTTCGTCTTTTGATTGGTCAATGTTCTCAATGGGGTTTTTAATGGGTCTCTGTCGCTCCTTTTGATTGGTGGGCTAGCCAATTTCCCCGGGTTTTAGTTTAAAACCAATCAGCCTTTTCGCATTTTCACTGTATTTTGAACTGTCCGCCTTTGATTTTGATGGTCGATCCTTCACCCCGGGTTTTTTGGTTCATGTCGCTCCTTTTCTGATTGGCCCGGGTTTTTGCCGACCAATGGAATAGGGTTTTGAATTTGAATTACGTATTTCCCCGGGAATTTAAAATCATAATTTTGTATTGCGCCCGTTTGAGTTTAGGAAAGTGGTTTTTTTTTTTTTAATTATGTTTATTTTTTGGGGTTAGCTCTTTTCTGGAAATGTATTCCCCCTTTATAAAGGCGATTTTTTCGGAATATACCCTGCTGCACGGAGCGCAAAAGCCGTGATTTTGTCGCGATCTTTATTTTTTTCGCTGTTCGAACCCGTTTACTTCGCCTCTGCTTGTCGGAGTGCGGCGCTGCACTGCGCCTCGTTTGCCGCTCGCCCATCGTACATGCCCCGGAGTTTTTGGCGCGCAAGTCCCGCCCGGAAAAAACCCCCCCCAGGCCCCCCCCGCCCTCTGCCCGCCCCCTTCATGCGGGGCGCAGTGAAAATGGCGAAAAGCTGCGCCTAACACTAAATACCCGCGTCCGACGCGGGATTCGGGCTGGGAGGCGCAGTATACGTCAAAAAACAGGCGTTTAAAAGCCATCATACATGTCGCCCAAAGTGAGAAAATGGAATATGGTGTTGTCTTAAAACCCTTGCGGTCTTTTACGTCCCCTCACAGAAAACCGCAAAAGAATTTTGGGGAAAAAGAGAAAAAAAATTGCAGTAAAAATGATCATTTTAAAAAAAAGTTTTAAAAAGGCCATTTCGTTTAAAGGGAATGTAAAGTAGGGGGCAACAATCGGGACCTCGGAAAATTTGGGGGCCCCAAAACATCATCGAGTCCTGCCAGATTATCTTGATGAAAGAAAAGATCCAAATTTATTGTAAAAACCCGGATGCGTTTGTCTTTTAAGACTCCTCGCTTGCTGAAGGTCCGCTCAGATATGCGTGGCGCGGCAGGCACACCTCTATGGCGTGGCGAGGAGGGTGGACATTTCCTTTTGGTTACCAAAGTCTACGAAACACATCAAAAAAAATCGGTGTTGAGCGCAGATGTCGTGCACCTGATCTTAAGCTGGTTCTGTGTGTTGGATGTGGCCCTGCATTGCATGCGTTTGGGGAGGTGGTAAAAAAAAAGATTTCCAGAGGTCACCCCCTTAGGTTCTGCCCCCTTTCCCGCTGCTGTGCTGCCGTGGCTACTTGGCCCTACTGCTGTCCGCGTGCGTTGTTCCACCGTGAACCATATGGGGAAACGTAAAAGGGCAGACGCAACAGTTTGTCCCCAGTTGATCAATCAGCAATTTTCCCCAAATTTCCCTGAATTTTACTCTCAAATTTGGGTGGGGGGGAAATTGAAATTTGGCTGAGTTTTTTTTTTGTCCCGGGGATCCAGGGGGGTTGGCCCCCCAGAAAACTTTTTGTTCATTTTGATGGCCTTAAGGGGGGAGGATAATTTTTGGAGGAAATGGAGAATCCAACCACTCAGGGTGGGGAGATGGACCCTTTTTTTCCCCAAAGGCCCTGGGGTCGAGGGGAAATAGCAAACTGATTTTCCCTCATTTTTTCCCTGGGCCCTTTTTTCCGCCCCAAAACTTTTTCCAAGGCAGGGTTGTCGGTAACACCCTTTTGTCTGGGGAATACCCCTCCTCCTCCGCTTCCCCCCGGGGCCAAAGCTTAACACACCCCGGACTTGCCTTAGATGATGCCCCCTGGGGAGCTGTTGCGTCGCCTTGAAACCTGGGCCTGGCCCCCAAAAACCCCATGCCAATTGAACACCGATAAAAATTGTGAAACTGTCGACCCTTTGGGGATTCGACGGAGAGAAAGGGCCCCCGGTGTCCGCATCTGTGTCCCTCTCCCCCTCCGTCACTGGCGGGACCTGGTTTTTTCAGATTGTCCAAAAGTTTGCTCCAGAATAAGTTTACCCCTTTATCATTTTGACAAGGGCCCTTGTCCGCACTGACCATTTTGGTGGCGGGTTTTTTAAAACTGGAAAAGGTGGTGAAAAGCTCTTTCACCTTTCCCCCCACTTTCGGTGGCTCAAAATCCCCCGGTCCGCACCCCCTGCTTGGGCAGGCCCATGTGTCACTTTTGTACTGCGTTAAAAGGGGATTGTATTTCTGCCACAAACGCTGGAGCATTTTGGAGGGTGGAATTTTAAACGTGGGCCCCCCGGGCAACAAAAGGGACGGTTGCGGGGAGGCCGAGTGCGCTGCAAAGGGGAGCCCGGCGGGACGGAAAAGCAGGGTTTTCGGGAAAGGGGGAAGTGCGCACTTTAAAATTCGGCCTTTTCCCCAGCAGGCAGTCCAGGTCCGGGTAGCTCTTTAGAAATTTTTGGACGACAAGGTTTTATGACTTTTGCCCGGGAAGGGATGTGTCCAGCCTACCGTCTTATGGGCGGGGGAGCAAAATTTTTGGGCCCCCTTTTTTCGCAAACCCCCCCCCCTTGCCTGGGCCCCAAGGTTCTTGTCACCCCGCCAGCGCTGGGGCCGTTGCGGAGAGCCGTCCCAAAAAGCTTCCCGAAACCTTTTGTTTTGGGCGGTTTTCCAAAACAGAAATTTGTTCAAAAACGGCCCGGTTTTTTCTGGGCCAAGGGGATTCCAACAAAAGGACCTTGGGGGGGAAAAAAATCTGCACCCAAACCCTGTGGTTTTGAAGAGCGTGCGCCCAGGCCCGAGAGCCCCGTCACCCCCAGAGGGCATCCCCCCCGCTCACCCAGTGAGTGTTTACAGAGTTTAGGGCCTTTTGCCGTGCTTTTAGGTCCTGTTCGGTGGTTGATGGACTTTTTCCGGGGCCCAAAATTTCAGACCCAAAAGCGCTTGGAAAAATTTTTGAGGGCCCCGTG
>JAODAL010039313.1:0-38140 GCA_025379985.1 Phyllomedusa bahiana
TTTTTTCAAAATCTTATACATATGAGGATTTGGGTTTTTTGGGTGGGGGAAAAGTTTTTAATTTTTTAATGGTGCCATTAATTTGAAACCATAAAAAGCCCGGGGGAAATGAGAAACAATTCTAAGTAGAAATGTGAAAAAATGTTTACTTGTTCCAAATTTGTGGGGGTTTTTTTTTTAACGTATTTTTACTCTTTGGTTTTAAAGGATGTTTTTACCCTGTTTTCTCAAGGTCGGATTATTCCGGCAATAGCAATTTTTGTGGGGTTTTTCATATTGATTTCTTTTTTTTAAATTTTTTTTGGGCCCTCTCTGATTGACCCCCTTTTTTTTAAAAATTGCCCATGTGTCACTTTATGGGAAAATTTAATTTTTTTTGCACTTTTACCTTTCCATGTGATTCGAGGATTTTTTTTTCTCGTGAAAAATTTGGCCCACTTTTAGAAAAATTTTCTAGGTTTAAAAATTTCCTTTGTTCCCCCACAGAAACCAATCGGGTGTGCCCCCCCTTATTTTTCCAGAGAAAAATATGAAATAAAAAGGGGCACTTGATTGGTTTTTTATGGGCAATAAATGTAATTTTAAAACCTAGACAGGTTTCATACATGTTTTCCCATTGTGCTTTAGATACCCAAATTTTTTTGGGTCCAAGAAACCCCTTGGGGGTTATTTTTTAAAAAAAAAGTGTCGTAAAAAAAATTGGAAAAAATTTACCTTTTTTCAAATTTTTCGGCTTTGGAAAGGGCAGTTAGTTTTTTCCCAAACTCAAAAGAGCATCAAACCATATTTTTAACTCTAAGTGTTGGCTTCATTTTTTAAATTTTTTTTTTTTAAAAATTTTAGGGGGGCTTAAAAATTTTGGGAAGTAATTTTCCCAAAATTTTTCAAAAAAATTTGCATTTTTTAACTTTTTTTTTTGGGGAACCCAAGTCCATTTCCCAAATGTGTTTTTTGGTTGGCCCTGGGGGTTTTAATTCCCCCTGAATGACTCATCAAAAGGAAATTACCCCCCTTAAAAAACTGGTGTAAAAAATGGGCCCCTCCAGCTTTTGGGGAAAACTACAACTCTATCAGAAATTTTTTTAATCTTTAAAAGTGGGCTTGTTTGGAAAGGGTTGTATTTTCCCCAAAACAGTGGAGGGCCGCAGTTTGGACCCCCTTTGCCATAAAGTATTCGGGCCCGCTTTTTAGGAAGCTTTTTAAACCCCCTTTAGGTGTTTAACAGAAATTAAAGAAAAATTTGGGGGAAATTTAAAAATTTTTCCCCCCTTTTTTTTTTTTTTTGCAGATTTTCAAATTTTTACCCAAAATTTTCACCAGAACAAGGGGAAATTTTTAATTAATTTTGTTTCCCCCAGATTTTGCTTTTTTCCCCAGAAAATACCCCAAAAAGGAAACCTTTAGTTCGTTTTTTTAGCTCAACCTCAAGCCCCAAAATTTGGGGGGGAGAACCTTTTGGGTCTGGGGGTTTCATTTTCCAATTATGATTTTATTTAGGAAATATTTGAGGTTTGGGGGAAAACCCTTTAAAGTGCTAAAACTTAATTAAAAAACCCCTACAAAGTCCCCATATGGGAAAACGACACACTTAAAAAAAAAATATTCCAGTGGTTTCAGTGAGTTTTTAGAAAAACCCCACAAAGGGGGTTCAAAATTTTTTTTTTAGCATTTGGCGATTGGGGAAAATTTTAAAAGAAAATTTTTTTCCAACAATCTTTCAATTTTTAGCTGAAAAGTTTAATTTTTTTTAAAAAGGGAAAACCCGGAAAAAAAAGGATCCCCAAAAAATTTTTTTTACACAATTTTTCCCAAGGTTTGGGAATTTCCCACAGTGGGTTGTTTAAAAGCTGCTTGGGCAAAAAGTCGGGGGGGATATGGAAGGGAGTGTTTTTTTTGGGTTTTAGAATGCGGTTTTGGGGGGGGGTCATGTCACATTTGAAAAGCCCCAAAGTAGCAGAAAGGTAAAACCTTCAGAAGTCGCCCCCTTTTTGGATTCAAACACCCCTCAGGGTCTTATCTAGGGGGGTGTTGTGCATTTTGGTGCACTTTTGTTCCTTAGTTTTTTATAGCTTTGGGGCCCTGAAATAGGGGGGAAAAATGCATTTCATCATTTTTTTTGGGTTCATTTTTACGGGTTCGCTGTAAAGGTTTTAATCCTGGTTACTTTACTATGGGGTCAGTACAATTGATTGATAAAAATTTTTATTGTTTTTGGTTTTTTTATTTTAAACGAATGGGAAATAGGTCTCAAAAAAATGTGTTTCTATTTTGTCCTATTCTGACAGCCAAAAACTTTTATTTTTCTGTAAAAAAATGATTAGGCCTTGTTTTTTGCGGAATGAGTTGACCTTTTTTTGGGGTACCATTAGGGGGTGCATTGACGTTTTTGATCACTTTTTTTTAAAGGGTTTTTGTGGGATTTTGAAAAAAAATAAGTTCCTGTTAGCTTTTTTTTTATTTTTTTTTTTTACACGTCCTGTAGTTAAGTTATTGCTACTTTACCAGCGGCGATTGATTCAGCGATCCCAAATTTGTTTTTTTTTTTGTTTTCTGTTTTTTCCCCTAAAAAACTTTTATTCAAAAAGGAAAAGTTTTTGCTCGTTTGTCTGTGCTTACTTTTTTATTTTTTCTTTTTGGAGTGGCGGGGCTTGTTTTTGCGGGTGAGTTGACGTTTTTTTGATATAATTTTTTGGGCGGGGAAGATTTTTTTGACAGTTTTAAATCTTTTTTTTTGGCGGAGGGTGAAAAAAATTGTACGATGCCTGCGACCTGTCCCGGGTCGGGCGCACCCCGTGCCCCAAATCTGAGGGCGCCCCATCCCGCACCTGGGTCGGGGTCGCTCTCCCGCGCCCGGGTCCCAGTGGATTTACCGGCCTGCTCCTGCCCCGTCCGTCTCGGTCTTCGGGTGCGGGCGCCGCCCCTTAGGGAGCGCACGCGCCGGCGTCTGAGATTTAAAGGGAAAATTGGCCCCGGTAATTGGCCATTACGGGCATGCCTTTTTTACCCCAGCTTTCCCAGTGGCCTTTCCCGGTTCTTAGTTGCACATGCCTTTTGGGAAAGGTTCCAGAAAGCCTTTGTCTCCCCCTCCCGGTACCAAAACCCTTTTGCGTCTTCTCCCTGTCTCTTTCCGCCCGCCCCCCCTGCCCGCCCTTTTTGCCTGTTCCGTACGACCCTGATCCCGATTCTGTACCTCGCACCTTGGTGCCCCGCCGGCAAGTCCCCCAGTGGTAGGACCTTGGACTTTTTTTTTTCCGAGCGTCCTCCCGCTTTGCGGCGGGCTGGGTGAATACCGGGCCCTTAGATTCCACCCCCTGGTGGGCTTAGCCACGCCTGCGGTGGTCCAGAGGATCCACCTCCAGACCGTAACAGAAAGTTTGGGCATGGATCCCGAAAGGCGTCCTTGCCGAGCGTCCCCAATATCACCACCGTTGGGGGTAACAATCAAAACAGATCGCGCGGGAAGCAGGCTCAAGAGTCTCCTCCGATGCAGAGTCATCCCCATTTCCGCAGCGTCGGCTGCAGTGGTTCCCTCCCGGGGGCGGGTCGCCCCCGTGGTCCAACCCCGCGGGGATCCCGACAAATTTTTGAGGGGCCCCTGGGCCCTGCAGGGGCTTCCCCCCCGGCTCCCTTTCTTTGGGAACTTATGGTGGTCAGTTCCCTTCGGAAAACCCAAGGTGGCTTTCATGGTCATTTTCCTTGGTAAACCCCGGCCCTGGGAACCCCTCTCGGGACCGAGGTGTGGCACCGGCTTGGTGACATTTCTACAGGAATTCCTAGTGTCTTCAAAGAGCCTGCCGCGTTTGTCCGCTGAGCCGCCTGTTGAACTGCAAAAAGGGAAAAAGCCTCCGTGGGGGCTACCCCGTGCCAGTTCCAACACTTGTTTGGAGCTGGTTGGGAAAGATTCACGTTGTGCGCCGTTAAAAGGAAGGGTCTTCCAGAAAGTTAAAGGGGGCCCCCACGCCCGGGTCTAGTTTTTTAAAAGCGGCCATCCTTTTGGCTAACCCGGATTGATATGCTTCCAGAGAGACGTGAGGACCCCCGGCCCAAGAGCAAGAACCAGTCCACCACGCCGCCTGTCCCGCCCTTCTCCGTGTTTCTTGGCCTACAGCCTCCTTCCAGACAGCCGGGAAGAGGCCATTTCGTGGAAGCCCACCTGGGCTCCCCAGGAAAATTTACCAACGGCGTAAGGAAAAACCTATGTCCTTTCTGTGGCGCCCTGAAACATCTCCTGGGGTTGCATGTCCGTCCGCGGGGGGGAAGAAGAGCGCACCCAGGTGTGGGAGAGGGTCCCTAGGGGTTTGAGTTCCACCCCCCTTTTTGTCTGAACTGCCCCTCTGGTCAGAGGAAGCCGGGGCCCCCTTCAAGCTTCAGCCCTTTCCCGGGACTCCGGTTGGTGGCAACTTCTTGGCGCTTTCCCGTGGGTTCAACAAACATCTTCCCCTGGTTTCCCGGAGAAACCCCTATCCATTCCGTCGTGGGGAGCGTCACGATCTAGTCCGTTTGTGGAGCCACTGTTCTTCAAAAATTGGAGGAAAATGCTTTAAAAAGGGACTGTGTTTTGTGTTTTCCCGGTTTCCTTGCCCCCCATTTGGGGCTTCCGTGGCTGCAAAAAACATGCCCCGGGCTTGTTTGGGAGACGGGCAAGTTTGCGATGGGGCCCCCGGTGTCGGGGGCTCGCTGTTTTTGGGGGGCCTCGCCCCGGGCTTCGCTTCTTTTGGTTCCGTCTTAAAAACTCTAGGGGGTTCCCCGCGTTATCGTGGTTTTTTTTCTTTTCCCAGAAAACAAAACAGAGACCTTGCCGCCCATCGCCTTTTGTTGCCCCGAAAATTTATCTTTGCCCGGTACCGCCCTCCCGGGGGCAGAGTCTACCCCTTATCCCTTTTGGACTCAAGCCCTGTTGAGTCATCCGGGGAAAAAACAGAAAAGATTATTCGAAATTCCCCTTTTTCCGCGGGAGCAGGATTTTCTTTTTGGGAAAAAAAGGAGGTCCCACGCCCCCGATGATACGGGGTCTGAACAAGTAGGGAAAGAACCGGTACCCCCTTCCGTTGATCACGGAATATTGACCGTTACAGGGTGCAAGGGGGCTTTTCCAAGTGGACTGAGAGGGGGCCTTCATTTGGTCCGGCCGGGGGTGGGTGGTGGGAAACGGCTTCAAACCAGAGAGGCCCCTTCGAGTACGGTGATTCCTTTCGGATCTGAATGTGCCTGCCCTTTCCAGGAGTTGTTAATGTGTCTTCGGGACTTTTTTACGGGGGTTACCTGGGACACCTGATTTTAAAATTCCCGATCTTGAGACTACCGCCCTTCAGTCCGCCCAAAATGCTTTCAGCGTACAGCTATTTTACTTGTTGCCAAAAAATTTGGGAAGTGCCCTTTTCCCCTCAAGTCGCTTCCCTTCCCGGGTTTTTTTATCCGGACCAAGGGCTAGAGGGGGGAACCCCCAAACCAAGTTTTCAGCGTATTGAATGGCCCCCAGTGGGCCTGGGGCATACACGGTTCGGGTTCTGCAAATTTACCCCCCCGTTTTTTTCCGCACTTCCCCACGCTGGTGGCTCCCTTTTGGCCCCTTTCGAGGAGAAGCCAATCCACGGAGTGGGGTTCCGGGGCCCAGGAAGCGTTTCCAAGCTAAAAAAACGGCCTTTGCCCCTGCGTCCCTCCGCGCGGCCAGGGGCCCCGCGAAACCTTCTCGCTTGAAAATGAGCCTCATCGGTAGGCGCTGGAGCGTCTCACGCAAAAAAGGGGCCCCCAAGGGAAAAAAGTCATTGGGCTTCTTTTTAAAACCTTTTCACGGCGGAGAGGGAATTCACCCTTGGAGATGGGAATTATTGTCATAAAAATGGGCCCCGGAAGAATGGCGATTTTTTGCTGGGAAAGGGGCCGGCATCCCATTTTTATTACTCGGATCATAAAAAACCCCCGTACCCCCCAGACTGCCGCGACTTAAACCGCCCGGCTAGGGGGGTCGCTTTTTTCTCCCGCTTTAATTTTTAGTTCATTTCCGCCCTGCCGAGAAAAAGTGAAAGGGTGTTCCCTTCCGTGCTCCGCGTGGGGGGTGAAGAAGCGATCCCAGAGCACATAATTCCTACAGAGCGCCTTATCTCCCCGCCCCTGTGTCCTCCCGGAAAGTCCCACCGGGGAAGACATACGTCGCCCGCGCTCCGTAGGGTATCCCGAAGTGGGGTCCCTTTCTCATGGTGGCCGGGCTTTGGTGCCCAAAACGTTTCTCTGTTTCCCGGTATTTGGTGGCGGACCTCGTAAGGCGTTAAAGGGTTGTCCAGGCGTATAACTCCCGTGCTGAAAAGGTCCTCGCAAAGCGGAGGTCTTTTTCACCCCCCTGCCCACCCCCCGCCCTGGTTTTAAGTGGTTGTGTGGGTGGTGGTGGGCCCGGGTTTTTAAAAATTTGGGAATTTTGTCCCTTGCCCGGTTGCCTTCGGCCCCCCGTGGACCCAGTATTTTTTCCCACATTTTTGTTTGCCCGGGCTCCCTCTCCCAAAACATCTTGTCGGGGGGTGGGCCCGTTTGTTTCTAATTTGGGGGCCCTTTGCGCTAAAAACCAGGTGGCTTTTTCTCCTCGGTTACCACCCCCAAAACGAATGGCCCGGTGGAAGAGGGAAACAGTTCTGGGGGTACCCGGCCATTTTGTGTCTGCACGGCAAAAATGACGGGCCCAACTTATTATTGGGCGGAAAATTTTTTTAAATTCTTGGTCAGAGTCGCGGGTGCTCTCCCTTCTCGTTTTGTGGCTTACATCCCGCCCACCCCTCTCGCTGCATCTAACCCAGGTCCCGTGCTGAACTTGGTCCAGGGGACATGGGACCCTTTGGTCCCGACCCCCCATCCCTGCTCCCTGGGGTTGACCCCATGAAGGGGGCAGAAAAAGAAGAAAAAAAAAAGATTAGAGTCAGTACCTCTATGTTGCGGTATAGGAAAAAACTTCCAACTGACGGCCCTGCTGCAGTCCGCGGTAAATGACTTCAATGAAAAAAGAGGTTGGGGCCAGCGAAAGAAAGGTTAGAATAATTCCAAGATCAATAAATAAAATCACCATTTTTGGTGCCTGTGGGAAAAAAACAGATGTTCTTGTGGGGACAGGGGTGACGCAAAGCTGCTAACTCCTAGCCGAAACAAACGAGCGTTTGGGTAATGTACCTTATAGGCATGAATAATTGGAAAAGATCTTTTTATATACACACATTCATTTAAAAAATTTAAATTGTGTAAAACATTCATCATATAAACCATTAGCCACCTGTGTGGAACATGGCGCCAACAAAACTGAAAACGCCATAGGTTGCTTACATAGTAAAAGTCCGTAAACTAACGGAAATGATAATGGAACAACATCCGGACTTGCGCAATACTCCAGCCCTTACCCGGGGAAAGGGAAAAAAGCGGCATGCGCAATGAAAAAAACGGTTTAAAATTGGCGGCTAAAAATTGAAAGTGTTGGCATACTTTTCCCAGACGGGGTTTTCACAAAATTTGCCCAAAATATCACAAAAATCAATGATGGAAATAAAAAAAAGGGAAAGGAAATAAAAAGGGAAAGGAAGGAAAATTCATTTTAAAAAAATAGCTACTTAGTTGTTTATTAACCGAGGTTTAAAGTTTGGGGAAGTTGGTATGTGCCCAAAAAAAAAATAAACTACAGGTTACAAATGAAATTTAAATAATGACATAATGTTTTCTTTTTTTATTTAAACCCTTTGGGAATGCGGTATTCAAAAAAGAATCACATGCCTCTCTTCTCGGAGTTTTTTTTTCAAATTCCCTCCCTATTAGATTTAGTCCTTCTCTATTCCAAAAACCTGAAAATGAGCAAAATATTGTATTTGTTTTTAAATTACTGTTTTGCACATTATTTGGTGGGACGATGTTTTGGTAATCATTTCAGATGCCCCAAATATTCTCACTTTTATTTTTCAAATTGTTGAGCAAATTTACTTATGTTCGACCTTACATTAATCTAAATACCGGTGTATTACAATTAAAAAAAATTGTTAAATATTATAATTTTCCCAGTCTCTGAATTTTGGAAAATTTGACGGGTTTGGCTATTTTCCCAAATTTTACATTGTTGGCCCCACTTTTAAAAAAAAACTTTGTGATGAAACCCAAGTATATTGAGATTTTTGCTAAATCATGGGAAGGGGCAAAAAAATTTCCCAAAATTTTAGATTTTTTTGAAACTATATTTCATCCCGGACGAATTTTGTTTAGGATTGTTTCTTTCAATTTTCGGTAAGTGAGTACGTATTATGTTACTTCTTTGTTTGTATTGTTGGCTATATTTTAGAATTAAATATGGAGGTGACATTTTTATTGTTCCTTTGTTGTTTTTTTGTACATCTTGTTTATTTTAAAATTTTCTCTTTTACGTTTTTTTTTTGAGACAATTTTAAAGTTTTTAGATCCAATTTGGGTAACCCTCTTTTTAAGTCTATTTTTAAAAGCTGTTTTTCTATTTTGTACGAGATGAATCAGTGCAATTTTTTGGCCCGAGTCATCTACTACAGGGTCGCTTTTTGGTTTGTCGTGGTGGAAGCTTTTATAATGAGTTCGTTTGCCAGAAAAGGCTTTTCGAACGTTTTGGGCTTTAAATTTCCTTTATTTGCCTACCCGTAAGAAAAAGATCTAAAAAACAGTCTGGACTTTCTGAATGAAACGTAATTTTAAATTGAATAAATTTTTTATTTAGATATTATAAAGGCAGGAAGGCGTACTCTCCCCCAAAAAATCAGGGGTTTTCGATTACCTGCCGTACCTACCATCGATTGCAAAAATGGATTGTCCAAAAAGGTGAATTCCCCCCAAACATAACCAGGTTTGCCAATAGGGGTATTTGCCCCCATTGAACTCGTAAGTTGCAAAAATTTTGTCCCCATCAAAAAGAAAAAAAAAAAGGATTAAAAATTGTGACAGTATAGTATATTCAATAGTGCAGGTATTCATGTATTTGTGTTAGGTGAAAATTTAAGAGCCAAGAGGTTTTATGTGGAAGGAGGGGTCAGTGAAACCACGTCCAGGTAACCCAAAGACCACTGTTGTTGCAAAATTTGCCCCGATTGAGTAAGACACCCGTGTACCTTAAGATACCCGGGAATCTTTTTACTAATGGTGTAAAACCCCACCCAGCCCCTGGCATAAACGTTAGAAAAGAACCCTTTCCCCCCCACACAATTGGAGCATAGGGTAGGTGAGTGCCCTTTTGGGCTTTGGGAATCCATATGGTGGGAAACGGATGACTACAATGATAAACTCCCTTTGTCTTTCCTGTGATCCCGATTGATCCTCCTGCACTATTTGTAAAGTTCCTTTTGATTTTTTTGGTCGGTTCGGGAAAAATTTAAGTATGTGTTTTATCCTTAAGGAGGTGAGGGTAATTTTAAAGACGGTTTCTTTTCAACTAGGTCCCGCCTTTTTTCCCTCTCCACTTATTTATGATTCATTTTTTGTCATTAAAGCTCTTTTTTGAAAAATTTGGAAAAAAAAATATGTGGGGGTGTGCATTTGGGGAAACCGTGTCCCAAAGCTTTTTTTAAATATGCTCAATGCCACTGGAACTTACCCTAGTAAAGACTAATTTGGAAAGGTAAAAAGGGGGGTTTAGTTTTTTCAGGGGTTTCTATTGTAGACCGTCTAAAAATTAACTTATTAGGTCTTCTTTTTGGTAAGTTCATTTGGGCAGTTGGCATGTTTTTAAAAAAAGCTTTGGGACACGGTTCCGAAAATGTCACCCCCCCACTATTTAATTTTTTATTTCAAAACGAGCTTTTAAATAGCTAAAAATGATCTGAGAAATGTGGAGTGGCAGAAAAGGGGGGGACCGTAGTTGTAATGAACGTCTTTATAAATTATCCTGCTCCTTCCTTAAGGGTAAAAACGACTATGTAAATATCCCGTAAACCCACACAAAAATTCAAAGGCTTTATCAATTGTGCGGAGGGGGGTCAAATTTGGGGGGTCATCCGGAAAAACAAAGGGAGTTTATCTTGTAGATCTCCTGTTTTCCCTCCTATGGACTTCCCAAAGTCCATAAGGACACTCAGCCTATCCCTATGCGTCCAATTGTGTCAGGGATAGGTTCGTTCTCTGAACGTTTATGCCAGTGGCTGGATGGGGTTTTACGCCTTGTCAAAGAGTCCCGGGGGTTTTTAAAGGTAACCGGGGGGTGTCTTTTTAACCCATCTTTTGGGGGAAAGTTTGGCAAAAAAGGGGTCTTGGGTTTCCTGCGAAGTGGTTTTACGTAACTCCCTTCCCCATAAAAAGCTTCTTGGCTCTGAATTTCCCTAACAAATACAGTGAATACTTGCGGATTTATTGAAAAATTATCTGTCACTAACTTTTTAATGACACATAATTTTTTCTCTTTTGATGGGGACATATATTTGCAACTTACAGGAGTGTCAATGGGGGCGAAATATTCGCCCTATAGGCAAAACTGGTGATGTCTTGGTGGGGTATTCTTTTATCTTCTCTTTGGACAATCCATTTTTGCAATCGATGGTATGGTACGGCAGGTACATCGATGACCTCCTGATTATTTGGGGGGGAGATGTATCTGCCGTTCCTGCCTTTATGGAATATCTAAATCAAAATTTATTCAATTTAAAATTTACGTTTCATTCAGATAAGTCCGAGATCTGCTTTTTAGATCTTGTTCTTACAGGTAGTGCTAATGAGAGAATTAAGACCAAAACGTATCGTAAGCCTTTGTCTGGCAATACGATACTTCATTATAAAAGCTTCCATCCACGACATACACACAAAGCGATCCCTGTAGGTGAGATGACTCGGGCCAAGAGAAATTGCACTGATTCATCATCGTACACAATAGAGGAACAGCATATTCAAAATAGACTTAAAAAGAGGGGTTACCCAAATTGGATACTAAAGAGAGCTTCTAAAATTGTCTCACAAAAAAATCGTGAAGAGATAATTAATCAACATAGATGTACAAACAACAACAATGGAAACTTTGAAATGTTCCTCCATAATTAATTCTAAAAATATGCAACAATACAACAAATAAGTAAATTACATAATACGTACTCACTTACCGTTATTGAAAGAAGACGATATCCTAAACAAAATTCTGTCTCAAGGATGTAACATAGTTTCTAAAAAATCTAAAACTTTGGGAAATATATTGTCTTCCCATGATTTAGCCAAAAAATCTCAATACACTTGGTTACATCACAAAGGTTTTTATAAATGTGGGGCCAATCAATGTAAAATGTGTAAAATAGCCAACCCGTGTCAGAAGTTCCAAAATTCAGAGACTGGGAAAATGTATAATATTCAACAATTTATTAATTGAAATAACTACGTTTAGTTATATGCTATTAACAGTAAGAGTCTGTAACATAATGCTATATCTGCTTCAAACCAATTAGAAAACTAAAAGTGAGAATATTGAGCGCATCTGAATGATGTTACCAATTACATCGTCACACGCACTCAAATCTAAATCTGTGCAAAACAAGTAATTGAATAAACATAATCTCAATATTAGCGCATTGCACTGTTATTCTCTTGGAATCGAGAAGGGTAGCTAAAGTCTCTAATAGAGGAAGGCACTAGAACAAACAACTCCGAGATTAGAGAGGCTATTGAGATCTTTCTCTTTGAATACCGCGCACCAGCATTCCCAAAGGGTTTAAGAATAGTAAAAGAGAAACATTATTCATTATAACATTACATTGTAACTCTGTGATGTTGATTATATCATGTCACTGATCAACTCTTCTTTCCGAGCATCTTATACTCCTTGGCGGTAATAATAACGACACTAAGATAGCTATTTTGTCTTTTTATCTATTCTTGAATATTTCCTTCCTCAGTCCTTTTCCCTTTTTTCCTTTCCTTTCATTTATCCTATCATTGATTAGTTTTGTGATATGTCTGCGTGGCAAAATTTTGGCGCGGTGAACACCTGTCAGGAAAGTGTATCCAACAAACTTGACAAACTTGTTTGACTCGTACTATTCTAAGCCGCCTTTTTTCTTCATTACACACGCATGTCCCGCTCTTCTTCTGCCCTTCTATCTCCCAGGCTAAGCCGCCCACTGAGTATATTGCGCAAGTCCCGGCGGCATGTTGTTCCATTACTCATTTCCGGTTAGTATTCATTCCGGACGTTTTACTATGGACACAGCCAGCGGGAACCTATGCGATTCTCAATTTTGTTTGGCGCCCATGTCTCCACACAGGTGAGCTCAATGGTTTTATACAGATTTCATGTTTTACACAATTAATGTTTTAAGTGAAGTGTGTGTATAAAACTAGGATCATTTCTCAGATTATTGCATGCCACGAAGTAAGGGTACGAATTACCCAAACGCGTCGGTTTGTCTTTCGTGTCTAGGAGTTAGCAGCATTGCTGTCACTCCTGTCTCACGAAGATACATCTGTTTTTTGGTCCCACGGGCAGCCAAAAATCTGCGTGATTTTCTCATTTATTGATCTGTGGAATTTTTAACTTCTAACGCCCTTCTTCCGCTGCGTCCAACCGTCACCTATTTTTTCATTGAAGCATAAACAGAAAGAAGCCCCCTCCTGTCCCTTTCTCCCTCTGGGTGATAAGGTGTTGGCTCGCGTCAGCCCACATATGTCCGCCTTAAATCCCCTCCTACAAAACTGGGACCCCCCCGCTTTGTGGGGACCCCCCGAGGCCCTTTAAAAGCGAAAAAACCCCGGGTGGCCTATAAACCCCCGGTCCCCCCTACCATGCGTATCCCGAACTCCTTCCATGTCCCCGCTACTACAACCTTTTCCTTAAACCCCTTTCTTTAAAGCATTTCCTTTCCCCCGTCTGTGGCTGATGCAGCTAAATTCTTTGTGTTAAAGAAAACCTGGTATGAGGAGGCTAAAAGGGAAAAAAATATTTTTTAAAATCCCACCCAGAAGGGGTTCGGGCCCTGAGGAAAAAATCGTGGGGGGCCGGAGGGGAACATTCTGGACCGCAAACATTATTCAGAAAAATTTTTCCAAATCCAAAAAAAGGGGGACCCAAGGGGGGGGGGGGTTTTTGTCAAGGGAAAGCCCCTGCGCCCTCATCCCGGGGGCCCCAGGCCCCATCCGTGCCCCGACTCTGATGGGGGCCCCTCCCCCCACCTCGGGGCCGGGGTCCGGGGTCATTCCGCTGCCCGGGGACCCAGGACTTTCCCGGCCCCCGGGTCCTGCCCCGTCCGTCTTTGGTTTTTTCATCGGCGTGCGCGGCGCCGCCCCTTTTGGGAGCGACGGGGCCCCCATTCCCGAGAATTTAAAGGGACAGTGCGCCCCGGTTTAAATTTGGGGCCCTTTCTTGGGGACTGGTTTCCCATTTTACCCCGGGCCCTTCCCAGTGGCCTTTTCCGGGTCTCTAGTTTCACATGCCCATTGGGAAAGCGTTCCAGAAAGCCTTGGCTCGCCTACCGTGCCCGGGAACCCCTTTTTTGCTTACTTTTTCCGACCCGATCCTTTCCGGGCTTCCCTGACCTTCTGCCTGTCCCACTTTTACGAACCTCAACCGCCCCGCCCTTGACCTTCTTGCCTGTCCCCGACTACGACCTGAACTGCCGATTCTGTAACCTCGCCTACCCTTGGACCGCCACCGCAGGCAGCCCGCAGTGGTAAGTGACAGGTGGACTCCCGCCGCAGCAAGTCCATCCCGCTTTGTGGCGGGCTCGGTGGAATACCGGACCCCACTAGATTCCACTCCCTGGTTGGCTTACGCCATCGCCTGCGGCGGTCCCCAGAGGATCCACCCCAGACCGTAACAAAATACTGCTAAGCCTAGGATTTTTTTTTTTTTTTTAACAGCTCACTGTGGCAGCATCCATGACAAGCAAGCATTACTCTGTTGTGATACGATTTATGTTGAATACCCAATTTATATAGTATTTTTTATGTTGAAGCACTTTAAAAAAAAGAGTGTTTTTATTGTGTAAAACATTATGTATACATCGGTATCTTCAGAGAGCCATAACTTTTTTTACATTTTCCGTATACAAGACTCTTTAAGGACTTTTTTTGTGGGATGAACTGACGTTTTAATTGGTACAACTTTGGCATTTATATGAATTTTTGATAGTTTTTTATTCCATTTTATGTGCTTCCGGATGAACAAAAATCGCAATTCTTTGATAGTTTTTTTTAGTTTTTTTATTACAGAGTTCACCGGGTGGAATAATTAATATGACATTTTTATACGGTGGGTCATTATGCATGCGGCTATACCAAATATGGGTACTTTATTTATTTTATGATCTTTATTGGGGCGATTGGCGATTGTAAAAGGGAAGAAGGGCGATATAACGTGTTTTTTATTTTAATTTTTACGAGTTTGGTGATTTTCACTTTTTTCACTTTTTTAAACTTCTTTCACTTTTCACCGTAGGAGATTTGTAACAACAATCTTCGGATTGCTGTTACAAGGCAGGCCAGTACACAGGATTGCTGCTGTGTACTGGTTACCATGGTGAAGGTCAATCACCATGCTCACAATGCATTGTGGGCATGGTGAAGTCACAGGCGACCCGGAAAGTGACTTTAACTTCCCAGTAGGGCCGTCTTTCCCGTTGGGCAGGGTAGGTGGCTGCCCAGGGGCCCCTGCCCAGTTAGAATATATAGGCAGCGTCCCGATGCTTCCCCTGCCTGTGTCTCCTCTGCACTTTCCTTGGCAGGCAGACAGTGAGATAGAGCAGGGGCCAGGCTATAGCACATCCTCTTCCTATTCAGCCGGCTGTCTGTCAAGTCAGTGAGCAGGGGGAGGGGGCGCACTACAGCATGGCAGGAGATGAGCATCGCTCTGCAGCAGGAAACTCCTGGAAGCTCTCTCCATGCTGTGCCCCCTCCTGTGTGTGTGCTCTCCTATTTAGCAGCTGCTGATATTATTAGCACTCTCCTAAAAGCAGCTCTTCCATGTCCTGATACCCTTGGAGTTTACAAGTCAGTGTACAGTGTGTGTCTGTTTGTGCATATGTGTGTGAGTGTAGGTGAATATATATGACTGTACAACTGTATTTCTTATGCACCTTTTGGTGTGTAAAATGCACATTTTATGCACCAAATGCACATAAAAAAGCTACCTACACAGTCCCATTGTTTTTTAGTTAGAATACATACCACAGTTCATATAGTGACCTGTAGTACATATTCCCCTTTGAAAATAATAGGACAGTGTGGGGTATGTGCCTACAGACACAAATTTCAAATCGGTGTTGTGTAAAAAATAAATAAATAAAAGTGTTAGGGTATGTAAACATTACGTATCTGCAGGGTATACTTTGGCATGTAATTGCACTGCAATATGCCCAAAGTATGCCACGCAAATAAGGTAATATAATAGCTAGAGATGAGCGAATTTCTCAAAAATTAAATTCACTGACTTCGCCCGAATTTTCCGACAAAATCCGTTTACTCATACCCACACACTCTCACTATTTTACTCAGGGGTGAGGAGTCGGCGAGGCGTGGGAAAAAACTGCTTATTTCCCTGGCTGCTGAGAGCCTGTAGGGTGCTGTAGAACATTGTGCCATGCTTAAATATGCAAAAGGAGCTTGGTTTGGTCTTCATACAATACTGTGTTTTAGTATGCCACGCACATGACTGCTGCCGCTCTTAGAATCGCTTCACTCTAAAATTCCCTGGGCACTTACAGGGGCAAAACTTGACCAAAAACTGAAGCGGAATGCAGCCTGATAAGTCATGGCATACCAGCTGTAAAAAAACAAGCTGAGGGCGATGATCCTCACGATAGCACCAAAGAACACAGTAGTAGGTTACTGGAGCCGCACAGATCGCAGCACAGCAATAGCCACGCCAGGGAGCAGAATCTAAATAGGTCCCGGTCTTCACCAGAGCCAGCCACAGAGCGGGATGGACTTGCTGCGGCGGGAGTCTACCAGGTCGTTTCCCCTGACGTGACTTGCGGTGGCAGCCGAGGTGTAGCGAGTTACAGAATCGTAAGGCAAACTCTGAGTCGGGGACAAGCGTAAGGTCAGGACAGCTGGCAAGGATCGTGGTCAAGGGACGGAGGCAAGAGTTACGGTACATGGATAAGACAGACCGAGGCTCAAGAGGAGCAGAGCATTTTTTACTTTCTGTAATTTTGAAAAAAGATTCACATTTTTCATACTGAAGAAGATCATCCAAAACCAGTTTTGCAGCATTTGCTTTACCATTCCAGTTTTGTACTAAATTTCATCACTAATGGCACCGAAAGCAAAATAAGCACCTAAAACATTCCCTGTAGTTAGTGTCTCCTTCAGTTCAAGTACGCTGCATTTGAACAAATTGGAGTCACGCAAAACTTGAATCAACTACCACGTTTATACTTCATAATAAACTGCATTGAAACTTTTTAAGGTATTAATGATGAGCTGATGATTAGAATTTTCTTGGCCAAAATGGTTTTGGAATGTTAGCAAACTGACCTACAAGGAATTTCTCTATAGATACTTGAGTTTGTCCTCCCTCTCAGCACATGAAAAAAAGGCCCCATTTTGGATGCGGTAGTGAGGGATCCAGAGGGTGGAGAGCCAGAATGTCACCCTTCGCCGGACGGGACTATTCGGACTGTCACTGGTTTCAACTGCTTGGGGGACAGTGGCACAATGACAGAGTGTGGAGACATGGCATCAGCCACAGCAGGCAGCATGAGGTCAGACAGTGGCACAATGACACAGTGTGGGCGGTGATGGCAAACAACAGCAGCATCAGCATGAGGTCAGATAGTGGCACAATGACAGTGTGGAGGTCACATCAGCAACAGCAGCATGAGGTCAGGCAGTGGCACAATGAAATTCTGGAGGTGGCACAAACAGGACTAGGCCACAGAGTGGAACAGACAGAGTGTGGAGGGCACGGCAGTAGCCACAGCAGCAGCATGAGGTCAGAGAGTGGCATAATGACACGGTGTGGAGGTGACGGCATCAACAGTAGCAGCATGAGGTCAGATAGTGGCACAATGACAGTGTGGAGGTCACATCAGCAACAGCAGCATGAGGTCAGGCAGTGGCACAATGAAATTCTGGAGGTGGCACAAACAGGAGTAGGCCACAGTGTGGCACAATGACAGAGTGTGGAGGTCACAGCAACAGCCACAGCAGCAGCATAAGGTCAGAGAGTGGCAAAATGACCGGGTGTGGAGGTGACCAAAGCAGCATGAGGTCAGAGAGTGGCACAATGACACAGTGTGGAGGTCACGGCACCAGTAAAAATCAGCAGCACAGCATGAGGTCATAGAGTGGCAACAATGACAGAGTTGGAGGTGGATGGCAATACATCCTGGTATAGATGGTGGTAGGCAGATGAGAAACTGCAGAATTGTTGCTTCAGGTGGGTGTCAGCATCAGAATAGTGGCTGAGCAGTTAGTTTAATCCAACCATTTCTCAGGTATTAGGTGAGGCATCAATGGCTCATGTAACTGACCCTAAGGCATTGTGTGTGGAAATCCTGGACGATCCACGCCTGTTTCATCTTTACATAGGTCATCATCCGCATTTCCGGTGGACATGCGGGTTTTCTCCTTGGGTAACAATGCCCCCCCCTCCCCGCACTGAACACCCACTCTGATGCCACACTACTGGCAGGGCAGGAAAACTTCTCCACTGCAAACTCGGCAAGTTGCGGCCACACATCCAGTTCGGCTTTGCCCAGTAAAAGTCCAGCGGATCCTTCTAACTGGGTGGGCAGAGTGCTCTCTAGTAGGGCTCACCACCTGTTGTATCAGGGTCTTGCTCCAGGTCCTGCAGCTTGCACGTCGAGATGCCTTCCTCACTAGCCGGGTGAAGGAAGCTGCTCATCATGACCAGATTAGGCTTGCTGCTGATGGAGCTGGTACTGCTCTTACCCTCCACCTTCCCACAGCAGCCGTGGCAGTGGTACGTGAGTGCTGAGGAACCCCCCGGTCAGACTTGTCAGAGGACGGCCAACTGACTACGGAGGTTTTCTCTATAGTATTTGAGTTTGTCCTCCCTCTCAGCAGCTGGAAAAAAGGCTCACATTTTGGACCAATAGCGAGAGTCCAAAAGGGTGGAGAGCTAGAAGTCATCCCTATGCTGGATGGTGACTATTCGGCTGTCACTAGCCAGGCAAATCAGCATGCTGCTGGCCATGTGTGCAAGCGACTCCCTGCCTCCATCTCCAGTATATACTGCCACGGTGCTTGCAGGTCATCTGCCTCGTCTTCCTCATCTCCATCTACCTCCTCCAACTGCTCCTGCTCCTCCACTCCAGTCACCTGGGTAGAAAAACCACTCTTTTCACCAGACTATGCTTGTGCTCCAATGTCCTTCTCCTCCTCCAGTTCAGTCCCCACTGGACTCATGTGGCCGTGAGATGTAATCGCCACGTCTTCAGTCCCCTGTCCAGACAGATTTTTCAGCATCTGTTCCAGGACGTGAAGCAGTGGAATGACATTATTCATCCCGTAGTCCTGGCGACTGACAAATAACGTTGACTCCTCAAATAGCCTTAGCTAATGGAAGGTGTCACGGATGAGCTGCCACTGGCTGACATCAAAGTTACACAAGGGAGTACTACTGTCCGCCTGGATCATCAAAAAATCCTTAATGGCCTTTCTCTGTTCATAAAGTCGGTCCAACAAGTGCAAGCTGGAACTCCAACGGGAGGAAACATCACATATCAGCGTGTGTTGGGGGAGGCCGTTCTGCAGCTGCAACTCGAGGAAGGCTTTGTAGGAATGGATGAAGTGCCTGGCCATTTTCAGAATCTTCTGAAGACTTTTTTGGAAGACTTCAGGAATTTTTTCAAAACCAATTAAACATGTGCGTCATGCAGGCGCAGACCTCCCCCCTCGGTAAAGCGCGGACACCATGTTCCTGCCATTGCCGTCCCATGGTTCCGATTTGCAGTTGCGCGGAGAAACCACAATTGATTTCTTCTGCATGTTTCGGACCAGTTTCCTCCCCGTGAAAACTTCATTCGCCGAGGCAAGCCAGGTGTAGAACTGCGTGCACCACGTGCCCTCACATTGGTATGAGAGCATACTTTTGGAGGCGAGAGGGTGGGGGAAAAGGGGGTGGACATTGGCGCGGAGAAACATTTGAAATGGGGAGGAGAAAGGGGCCTCCTTCCAAGGTTTTTTGGTGTGCCGGGGGAAGGAACAATTCACCCAGGGGGCCGTAAAGGACATGAACTGGCTCTGACCGGTTTTACAGCCCCCACACTCCATGCTGCCGTGCCCCTTTGGGAAAAAACCCGAAAAGCCAAGGACGGCGCACCTTCTGTCTACATTTTGTGAAGGTCTAGTATTAAATTTTTGAAAAAAATTACGGGCTTGGAACTCTCCCCCTCACTCGAAAAGGCCATTAGTTCTCTGAACGGTGCAGAGCCCCCAATTGAAAGGGAGGGACTGCTACCAACAACTTGGACAGGAGTACGGTCACTTCTGAAAACCTTAAAATTTGTTTGGACGCAACTGTTTCTCTTTGCAATCACCTCTTGAATGACGCTGACCCATGAGTAGCGAGGAGAAAGCTTCGGACCGGGAATATGGAAAAGAGAAACAGTTCCCCTCTGCGAGGGGTGGGCCTTACTGCGCAATGGCATTTTGGCCACGGGGCGCTGCCTGCTGCGGGGGCAGAATGGACCACCACATCGACCATGTTTCTCCCAGCCACCGATGGTGATGCGCAGGTAACGCGGGGCCATGATTCCAATTAGCTCCCTGGCCACGCTTCACTTTCTGCCCACAGATTCTACAACACTCATTTTTGGCTCCTCCGGTGTTTTAGAAAAAGAACGCCACACCGCCGGGTCTGTTTTTTACCCCCAAACTTCCCCCGCTGCGTCGCTTAACCTTGTGCCGCTCTTTCTTGGGGACCTGAGAACGGGCTTTTCTACCCCGGGCCGTTTGGGCCCTGACCCCCGCACTGCTGCACCCCTGCTGACTCACGGCCACACTACCCACTTCTGGCTGCGCCGCTGCCTACGCGAAAAGCTGACGCCCTCTTCTCCTGATGCTGATAAAAGCCCTTGCTTCACTGGGCTCCCAAGTGCGGTGGGCTACATCAACATCGATTATTTTTGGGAAAATCTTCACTGCGTCCTCCCAAAAGGGTTTTGGGTATGCGGGGCTGACCCCTCACAACATACCCCCATGCCACCCCCACATCATACTTTGCCCCTACTGCAAGAAGCAGGGGGTATTTTCCCCTTTCTTTTCCTTTCCAAGTAGCTCTGACTCCCCTCCTCAAATTTTTTTCATCCTCGCTGTATAGTGGGGCCCGAGCCCAACCACATAGTAACCTGGCTGAGGGAAACGGATGGACAGAGGGGGGATAGGTCAGGGAGGGCCCCTGGCCCGCCCCGGGCCCTGCCAAATAAGGGGGTTTTTCTACGTTCCACCGCCTTGGGTGGGGTTTTTCACATGTCAACTGGAGGGAAATGGATTACCTAGTCAACCAATCAAAACCCTTGGGGTTTCTGGTCAACACACAGCCCAGTGACCCCTGCTGAGACTCCCCCCACTGTGCTGCGACCTTGCCTGCCCAGAATGTTTTGGCCCCTCTCACTCGCATTAAAGACCTGCCACCTCCGTCTGACATCTGTTTGTTCAAAAAATTACAGCTGTTTAATGCAGATAAACTTATTTGATAAATACCACCCTTATTTGACTCCAAATGAACCCATAACTGCTTGGGGAACCCCTTTGGGTAAAAATTGCGCTACAAAATCACCAAAAAAATTAACTGTATGTGGTTTAAAAAAACCTTATTTTTTTTGACTACAAAAGCACAAACACGCTTAATTAACCCTTGGATATAATTGCGCAATAAAATTGCGCTACAAAATCACCCAAAAAAATTTTTCGGGGATGGGCTGTAAAACCGCTGTGATTTTACTACACAAACGCAGAAACATCTTAAATTAACCCCTTTAATATAAATTATGCTACAGAAATCACCAGGAAAAATTCCTAGTCTTTTGGGGTTTAAAAACACTGTTTTTTTTTCTGATACAATAGCCAAACCGCGTAAATTTAACCCCCCGGGTAAAAATTGCCTACGAAATCAGCACAAAAAATTTAAAGGTATTGGATTGTAAAAAAACTCTTTCTTTACGGACTCAAAAAACAAAAACAGGCTAGACAGCCCTTGGACATTCAATGTGCCTCCAGAACTGAATTGGCATTTAAAAAGTATATGGGCAGAACTGGCCCAACGGACTTCAATTCAATCCCCCACAAACTGAATCAAAATTAAATGGAAGAGGAGCAGTCCCTTATAAAAGCAGTGCCCCCCCCCCCTCCCGCCCCCAAAGATCGCTGTTAAAAAAAAAAAATCTTTTGTGTGAGAGCTCTGCAGCAGCAGCTGCAGCACGGCACAGACTGAGGAGTGTTAGCAGCCAGGTCCCCCGTCCAACTTCTAAAGCGGGGCGTCACAGAATCCCGCCGTCTCTGATTGCTCATCTCTTTACATGTCATTGACGTTCCTTTTCTTCCCCCCAGAGTTCTTTTCCCATGTAACGCCATGTGCTTGCGGCCATTTATCAATTAAAAAACACTTTGTTCCCGCGAATCACCCCAAACTTCGACTTCGTTCAGAACCGAAGTTTTCCTGAAATTCTAAACGAAGTCCACTTTGTTAGAATCAATTTGCCCATCTCTAATAATAGCATTCACTAAGGGGGATATGTATGAAAACTGTCTAGGTCTAAGACTTCTTTGTTGCCCATAGCCACCAATCAGAGCTCCCGTCTCATTTTTCCAGAGCACTATATGAAATGAAAGGGGCACTCTGATTGATTGCTATGAGCAACAAGGAAAGTCTTAGACTAAGACAGTTTTCATACTTGTCCCCCTATGTGCTCTGATTTTACAGCATATTCCCTGGCACTTACTATGTGCTACTACAAAGCCTCAGAGAGTTTAGGTTATATTTACACAGCATATTACGGCATATATTGTACGTGCCACAATACGTCAGATGTTTTAGAAGTACGCACTGGTCAGCATGTACTTCTAAAGCGCGAGGGAGTCGGCCCTATTCATTTCTATTATCCAAAGCACGTAAATACCAGAAAGAAATGACGTCACTTCCGTCTCCCAGCGTACAATACGCGTGTATTGTATGCCAAGGAAAACAGGCGTAATTCATAGCTCTATATGAGAACTATGAATTACCATAAATGCAGGGTGCATTTTCGGTGCATTGCAGCGCAATTACGCGCCAAAATACACTCCGCAATTATGCAGTGTGAACATACTGTAAACTGAATGGGTGCGTATTTCCAACATCACGTGTATCGTGGCGCATAACTGTACGCACCACTCTACACTGTGTGAACCCAACCTACCTATGAATTTTTTTTTCCTAAAAATGTCAGTGCCAAAACAACGTTGTTTCCTCATCAGCAATTCCGTGTTTGTAAGCTCAGAATTCTGTCAAGGAAATGACGCTGGATTTCCAAAGCAGATTTGCTGCCTCCTATATTTATATGGTCAGCACATAAAACCACTCAAAGAGTTGATATATCAATTCATTGTCTTCGCTTACAGTATGCAGCGCGAATTCTGAGGTAAAATCAGTGTCGTCAAACAATGACACTGATTGCATAGCAATGAATGGCAGTCATTTTACTGTAGTATTTAAGGCTTTTTGGGGGGGCAGATTACACTCCTTGTCCGCCGCAAAAAAGCATCAAAATACGCAATTTAACTGTACGGTACTAATTTGAGGGCATTTTAAAGCTCATGCCTAAGGCAGCATGAGCTGTAAATATAGCACTGCCTACAAGGGCCATACATTATATACCTTTCTTATCTACAGAGGACTGTATAACTACCTACAAGGGGGTACATATACCCTTCTACAGAGGACTGTATAAGTAGCTACAGAGAGTATATATACCCATCTACAAAGGACTGTATAACTACCTAAAGGGATATATATATACCTATCTTCCTACAGGGGGCTACTTAAAGGGGTTGTCTCGCTACAATGATTGGCTTTTAATTAAAAGATCTTTAAAAAACAAGCAGCTTTGCAATATATGTTCATTACAAATGTCCTACTGATTTTGAGTAAGTCTTGGTAGTAGTACTACATCAGCTTCTCAAATCTCTATAGCAGCTGACCTGTTGATCCTTATCTCACTGGCTGTCAGGTCTGTATGACTCATCACCTTTTGAATACAGGTCAGAGCAGAGAGCCCCTCCCACACAGAATGCTCAGTATAGTGGAGGGAGGGGGAGGGAGGACTCTGGCTTCTGTGTCCCTGCTGCCTGGATTAACCCTGTGTGTGCCTGCTTCCTCCTGCTCTCTACACAGATTGAGCAGAGATGAGGCTGATCAATAGATGTTTACAGCAGGGACCCTGTGTGTAACTATAATCATGATGTTTCTGTGGAGCTGTAACTATAATAATACTATACAGATCAGGGAGGCTTGTGCTTGTGCTCTGCTGTACTAGTGACACATCCTGAGTAACACTTCACAGCTTCCCTGTGTCTGTTCTGACAGGGTCTGTTTGTTGCTGGAGATGTGGAGATATGTAAGCTAAGCAGAGGGTATAGGAACACTTGCATCCCCTCTGTTCTGCTAATAGCAATCACAGACCTCTCCACACTCATAGATCCGCCCTAATACAGCTGATCTAGATGCCTGCAGAAGATCTAGGCAGGCACACACAGAGTTAACTCTGGCAGCAACCCCCCTGTCCCCCCCTGCTGTATAGAAGTTACTGAGGAGAGCTTTCTGTGTGCTGAGGGGAGGGGGGATGAGGGAGGAGAAGAGGCAGAGAAGAAGCACGCCCCTCAATTCAAAAATCCTTTGCTTCTAAAAACATTGATGTGGACTGAAAGCTTGTAATGAGACAACTCCTTTAACCTTTGTATAGTGGGCCTATATACCTACCTACTGGGGCCTAAATACTTACCTTCTTATTGGTGGTCTCTATATGGCGTTGTTTTAGGTTATATCTAAGTTGGTGTCTGACCACTATGTGGTTTCTATATTATTGTTATTAATAATGTATATATTTTATCCTGTGAGTGGTTGTGTTGGTTGGGGGGCCCAGTTCACAGCTCTGCCCAGGGGCCCATAATGATGTCAAGATGGCCCTGCTTCCTGGGGCCGTCTGGTAGGAGATCGCTGCTGCACGTGCCGGGAGCAGGCAGTAGGAGCTCATTCCTCCTGCCTGCGACTTAACTCCAATGATCTTAATTGATCGTCGGAGCTAAAGGTTAAACACCCGCAGCCGGAGCTCACTCCGGCCGTGGTTGATGCAGCATGAGGCCATCGGTAATATTTTGCTAGTCCCATGTCGTGATCATGCAGGCCTCGCTTATAAGCCCGCACAATCGCCAGGACGTATGGATACGTAAATTTGGGGGAACGCACATCCCGCTAGGACTTATGCATACGTCCAATGTCGGGAAGGGATTAAAAAATACAGACATTCATTATTTCTTATATTTGTGCTGCACTATCATATTCTGCGACCTTTTACGTTTTTTATTTTCCGCTTATGAACCTTAGGGAGGGCTTGCTTTTTGCAAGATCAAATGTACTTTTTATTGATACCATTTTAGGATACAAGCCTTGAATGAAATAAACATCCTTGAAGGAGCTCACCCGACTTGATGCTTGCACCTGTGCCTCCTGTAGCTGCAATCACTGCATCCACTTGCTTGGATCTTAATCCCTAGTCGCAGGATATGTTCAAAGTCCAAAATAAGGTATAGCAACCACGATCCAGCTTGTATGCAAAAAATTGTGATAAGTTTATTCCAAAAACGTACAGAAGGTATAAAAAAAATGTAAAATAGCGGACCCGGCGCACGTGGAGTATAAAAAAGCCAAGTATATGACTTAATAAAAAATGTCTTTTAATTTCTAAAAGATGCAGGGGTGTTAGACCCTCGCACCATTAAAAATACAGGACAATAATAAAACCCAACGCGTGTCCTGCCGTATACCGGCACTTTCTCAAGGGTAATATTGTAGTAAAAGTTACTGTGATATTTAAATGGATGGTATTTTTTGTATAGGTCGACTGAAATTTCAATCAACATATCAAAGAAGCCGATTAGTGGGATGAGCTGTCAATCAAAATCATCAGTGACAGGCTTTGAAAGAAAAATTAGTTGTGCAGTATACGATTGAAAGGGGTACATCAATCAGCGATGCGGGTGTTGTTTTTCCCACCCGGGAGATCTCCTTGGAGAATTTCGCTACGGCCGTGAATAGTTTTTGCTTACTTTTTACTTTTGGCGTACATTTTTAGCTACATTTAAAAAACATTTATCAAAGGGGAAAAAGATAAAAAAAAAACCTAAAAAAAAATTTGCAAGAAATTTTAAACAGAAAAAAATAAAATTTGTAATTGTTAGGGATTGAATTATCAATATTTTATTTTAAAAAAATTTTTTTTAAATAAACTTGTTTGTAAAAGTGTATTGGTATTATTTCCTTTTTAATGTTAAAACCTTAAAAGTGAATTTGGCCCTGAAGGGGGGCTACCTCTATGAAAAATAACATAGGGGTAACATGCAGGACTTACAGATCTTGTGGAAAAAATTAGCCAATCAGAAAACAGCGGGGTTTATGAAACTAGCCCAATGATAGAGAGACTACCCTATGAAAAAACATAGGAAAATATGCCGGGGCTTTTCTGTATAAACTGAATTTTCCAATCAGGAAACGGGGATTATAAACCACCAAAACTCTCAATTTACTTTCACTTTTTCCTTTCATCTTTTTTGGAAAGTAGTTCCACCTTATTGGCCGGGCCAAAAAACCCTTCCTCCGTTACTATTTATTTTATTAAAAAAGCTCATGTACTTTTTTCCATGTTATTTTCATAAGAATAGCTCCTCCATTGGTGGGTTTTTAAAACCCGCTTTCTTATTGGCTAATTTAGTTTCATACAGATAAACCCCGGCATATTTTCCATTTATTTCCATAGAAGTACTCTCCTATCATTTCTATTCTTTTAAACCCCCCTCGTTTTTTTATTGGGTAAATTATTTCCACACAATCTGTAAGTGCCTGGGATGTTATCCCTAGTTATTTTTCTTTGAAGGGACTTCCCCTTATTGGCCAAATTACATTTAAGGGTTTTTTAAAATTTCAAAGGGTAATAATACACAATACACTTTACTTAACAAGTTTATTTAAAAAAAAACTAGTTTTTTAATCAATATTGATACATTCATCCCTAACAAATAATCAAATTTTACTCTTTTTTCTGTATAAGTATTTCTTGCAAATTTTTATTAGGTTTTTTTTATCTTTTTCCCTTTTGATAAATTTATGTATTAAATGTATGCAAAAATGTACGCCAAATGTAAAATGTAAGCAACACTATTCACGGCCGTAGCGAATTCTCCAAGGGGAGATCCCCCGGCTGGTATAGACTAACAACCGCATCGCTGATTGATGTTCCGCTTCTCCATTCGTTGACCGACTCGACTATCTCTTGTCTTTTAAAGCCTGTCACGATGATTTTGATTGACAGTTCATCCCACTACTCGGCTTCTTTGATATGTTGATTGACATTTCAGTCGACATATACAAAAAATACCATCCATTTAAATATCACAGTAACTTTTACTACAGTATTACCCTTGAGAAAGTGCCGGTATACGGCAGGAAACGCGTTGGGTTTTTTTATTGTCCTGTATTTTTAATGGTGCGGGGGTCTAACACCCCTGCATCTTTTAGAAATTAAAAGACATTTTTTATTAGGTCATATACTTGGCTTTTTTATACTCCACGTGCGCCGGGTCCTCCATTTTACATTTTTATTCGTATCTATTCGGCGTTCATCCGGAACCCCGGAATCCACCAAGACCTGCGGCTGCCGTGTTAAGGGCTACGGCATCAAAAGCCCTGCAAGCCATATGAAAGTTGTGCCTCTATAATACGAGCGCAACCTCAGAAGGTAAGCACATTTACCTATTTTTTCCATTTCATCTCTATCTTTACGACCTTCACTATTGTGCGCCCCCTTTTGTGTTTTTTCTTTTATATCCTAGAAGGTATAAAAAACATAGACAACAGTTACAGCCTACATGTTTCGGGCTTCACCTTAGCCCTTGTTCACGGCTAACTTACATAGTGCATATGCCTGGTTTAAATAGAGAGGGTGGGGGGTGGGAACAAGGCATCCTGAACACGTCACTTGCCTTAACCCCCACCTCTCTATGTAATGCTAAAACGTAGGATACATGTGGCTTTTAAATCACCTATTATTCCGATTTTTAGTGGACATAAAATGACCAAAAGAACTTGTCATTTGGAATTGTTTTTCTTCTACGATGTTAAGGGCTTATTCACATGGCGTTTTCACTACGTGTTAACTACACTTTTTAGATCCGTCTGACATGCAATTCTTTCAAAGACGGAGCCGACAGGCAGGAGTGAAACATGCAGCTTCCATCTCTCATGTGAACGCCGCTGCGTGTTCCTCATAGCATGCAGTGATAATCTCACTGCTTATTGTTTAGATCCGTCTCTGGGTCCGTCCTGTCGGTCCCAGAGACGGATCTAAAAAGCGTAATTAACACAGAGTGAAAACGCCGTGTGAACAAGCTCTAAGTGTACGTATTCAATTATGTTATATTTAGAAAGATCGGACGAAGTACAAATACTAGTCAGAGTCTAAATTAGAATATGACCAGTATTTGAACATCAGTTTCCATTTTTTTGCTCTTTTTTTTAACGGTTTTTGGATTCAGGCCAACCTGTTGCAGTTTTTTTTTACAAATACTGCAATTTTGAAATATGACCTCAGAAAATCCGAACTGTGTCAACTATTGTTCAGATTTTCTATTGAGGTCTATGGGGATGGTTTTATAGTTGGATTTTGTTGGCATTTAAATCCGAAATCTGTGTCAAAATCTGACTGTAAAACTACTCTGTGTAGACATACCCTTCAGACATAAAAATACAAATTATGTGTAACTTTTTTATTTGTAAATTTCTTTATATGTAATAACTATAATAATTATACGATATATAATAATATATAATAATTATGTAATAACTATAATTTTTTTACTTATTTATTTATTTTTACTTTAACATGTAGTCCTCTTAGGCAGGCCCGGACTGCCCATAGGGTAAACCAGGTATTTGCCCGGCGGGCCGCAGCGCCAGCTCGGAGCGCCCGACGAGGGGGCTGGTGTTTCCCCCCGGCAGGCCCCGAGTGCCGGCTAGCGCACTAACAGGGGCCGCAATGGTCGCATACACGACCGGACCCCTGTGCCAGGGTCACAGACCCAGCCATGCAGCCATCATGGCTGCTGCCTGAACCGCGCGGTGCAAGCAGTGGCCGAGGCTAAACAGACGGGAACATCTGATCCCGGCTGTTCAGCTCCCAGACGGCCGCGCAGCACGCGTGCGATGTAATGAAGTCATCGCGCACGTGCTCCGCGGCCCCCACTCGGGTGAGAGGTGAGTGAAACCAGGTGAGTAAGACTTGGAATGTTTTTGTAAACTACGTACTGGCCCTGCCTGGCTATATACTGCCCCTGCCTACCTCTAACTGGCCCTGCGTGGCTATATACTGCCCCTGCCTACCTCTAAGTGGCCCTGCCTGGCTATATACTGCCCCTGCCTACCTCTAAGTGGCCCTGCGTGGCTATATACTGCCCCTGCCTACCTCCAAGTGGCCCTGCCTGGCTAGATACTGCCCCTGCCTACCTCTAAGTGGCCCTGCCTGGCTATATACTGCCCCTGCCTACCTCTAAGTGGCCCTGCCTGGCTATATACTGCCCCTGCCTACCTTTAAGTGGTCCTTCCTACCTATATACTGCCCCTGCCTACCTATAAGTGGTCCTGCCTACCTATATACTGCCCCTGCCTGGCTATATACTGCCCCTGCCTGCCTATATACTGCCCTGCCTGCCTATATATTGCCCCTGCCTACCTATAAGTGGCCCTGCCTGGCTATATACTGCCCCTGCCTACCTATAAGTGGCCCTGCCTGGCTATATACTACCCCTGCCTACCTATAAGTGGCCCTGCCTGGCTATATACTACCCCTGCCTACCCTATAAGTGGCCCTGCCTGGCTATATACTGGCCCTGCCTGCCTATATACTGGCCCTGCCTACCTATAAGTGGCCCTGCCTGCCTACTTACTGGCCCAGCCTGGCTACATACTGGCCCTGACTGCTAATTACTGCCCCTGGCCCTACCTGGCTAATTACTGGCCCTACATCTCTAATTACTGGCCCTACCTGGCTAATTACTGGGGGCAGCCCTAGCTACCTGGCTGATTACTGGGGGCAGCCCCAGCTACCTGGCTGATTACTGGGGGCAGCCCCAGCTACCTGGCTAGTTACTGGGGGAGTCTCAGCTACCTGGCTAGTTACAGGGGTAGGCCCTGTCTACCTACCAAATTAATTTAGGAAGGCCCTGTTTACCTACCTAATGGGGGTCTACCTATTTACATGCCACTTATCTGACATTTTTTAATTTCAAATTTTGAGGGTCTAACATACGCTGTTTGGGGAATTGATAGGAAAGTGCTGGAAGAGAGAGGAGCCTAAGACGTATTTGTGGTAAATTCTACAAGGACGAATAGTGACTGGGAGAAAAAGACACTGCATGCTGTACCGGACAGAGAAAAAATGGAAGGGAACAACCCATCAGGGAAGACATCATGGAGGTTTGGGCCAGATGGAGAAGAAAAGGAGAAGAAGACAACTCCCATCAGAGATGACATCTCCTGTGAGTCCTTGCTGTCAGGGGTAATTTTACTTCTATGTTGAATCAGTGCTGTATTCATGTGATGGTGACCTGACTACTGGAGATCTAATTGGTGGGGTTGTAGGTTATGTTGGTGCTTATTTAGTGTCAGTGTGGGCTTGTCCCGGATTGTAAAGCAGGTGCACTCCTGACTCTGTGATGAGGAGTTTCACTGCACCACTGTTTCTTTCTTGCTTGTGTGTAGGGGGCTTTCACACAGAGCAGTTTGGGTGCATTTTTTGATGCATTTTTATTTGTGCAGAAATGTACAGCATTAACTGCTCTGCCTCTCTGCACATGAATGCACCAAAAACACATCAAAAATGCACGAAAAATGCTCTGTGTGAAAGCAGCCTTATAGTGTAGTTGATTTTAGAAAGTGGTGAGGTGCGAGAACAAGGGACATTTTTTAAGCGGATATTGTATGTGGGCTGGTGGAAGCTTTGTGCCAGGGCTGATTTTTATTCCCAGTCTGGCCCTGCACTTATGGTACATGACCACTAGGGTGCTCAATCTCTTGTACACCCTTCTGCATTGTATAAAAAATGCAGAGGTGAGTACCAAGATGGCGATTCTTTTACTTCCTGTTTGGGGCAAGAAGTAATAGAAACCTTCAATAGGCTTACAGCTGCCATGGTAACCGAACAGTGTTGATTCTTTTAGATGCTGCAGTCGTGATTGTCACAGTCACGATCGCCACAGTATCTAAAAGGTGGTTCCTAGCCAGCTCCATTCTCTGCTGTTAGCAGGGGTGTCAGCTGTAATTAATAGTTGGCACCCACCGCCTATGTAGTGGACTTATAATATGAGGGGATAAACTCGATGAGGGGTTAAACTCATTTTATATAATTTAAAATGTACCTCTTTCTAAACAAGACACAAACAGAATCTCTCTATTCCTATAGTCCTATCTGAAATATACACTGATATCTGATCCCTCAAATTCCACAAAGAATCTTGTCCAGATGTGCTGCAAATAAATAATTCAAAACATTTGTGCTAGAACCATTTTATGTTCAGTCCTCGACAAAGCTACATTTGGGTCATTAATAAAAGAAATACTCTAAACAACGACCATAAGGCTTACAACATCAAAGACTCAACAAACCTCAGATCAATTTTCCTTTTTCGGGGTTTATGGAAATTTTTGTGCGGATTTTTCCGAAAAAAGATTACTTTGAACTGTAGGAACAGTAAATGAAGATTTTTCCAAATATTTGCTTTGTTTTTTTTTTTTTTTTTTTTAAGGTATAAGTGTTTTTATCAGTCTGGTTGCAGTCGGGTTTTCCTTTTGGTTTAGACACCTTTTCCCCTGTTTTTTTATCTGTGCAAATTTGGGCAACGGTCGCACACAAAACTTCCAGCAGTTTGAGTATTATCTGATTTCACAAACAAATGAGACTAACTATTTTTGTTTCCCTTTGCTCTAAAGTTCTCTGAATTTTTTAAAAAAAAAACCCTGCTTCAGTCAAAATAATTAGCAGACCTTTTAAAATTGTAATTACGTCTGGACCCCACAGACCAGGAAGAGACAACATGTTTGAATGAAAGCTGCTTTTGGCTATCTGTGAAATAGCGTAGTGGAAACCCCCTTTTGAAGATTAAACCTATTTTAAAACACTTTGAAAAGTAGGTTTTGGGGTGTGGGCCCAGCGGGAAAACACAACACGTGATTCAAAAAAAACCTTATTAGATGATCTGAATGAAATGCTTTCTCTGCTTAATTATCTGAATGCAGTGAAGGCATTCAATAGGATACATTCAATATATGCCATGTGTGTATAACAAAAATTTGAATTCTAAGCTTTGTTTCCTCCAGGCAATGAGTGTCTTATACAGATTCCACACCACTTAAGATATTCATAGGAGTATAATGAGATTTTTTACCTCAAAGTTGTGCATTTACAGATGAAGCAGAATGTATCTTGACCATGATATTATGGATTTCTGTGTTATCTGTTCTAAGATGACAAACAAAGCCATTGAAAAGCATTGATAAAGTTGAGATAACCTTCTGTGCCATGATATGATGGTGCATTATCTATCAATTTAATCTTCACTACATCTACAATATATGACATTTCTGTACAAGATATATTGATTCAGTGACCAAAATTTTTAGTCCAACATGTGCCACCAAAGAAACACACCACTTAATTTGTTTAGAAGATCTTTCAGGTAGTGGAATGAGGACATGCATGAGGACATTAACAGCTTTTCTGACACATTGCAAAGAAAAGAACAGCATTTATTTTGATTTGTGACACAAATTTAGCTGTTTTTTTTTTTAGCTTTGACATTGCTTTAGCAGAGCCTATAATGTACCTGTACAATGGTAGGTCTCGAGAACTAACCCTATTTTGAAAACCTAATCCATTTAAATATTTTGGGAGAGTAATAAGCAGTAGTAATGTTGTTTTGGGTTTTACTGGTATTTAAATTATATGGAGTAAATTAAGATTTTTTCTTTGTTCTCAGGCAGCACACAATGGGTTAATATCCTCCTCCCCCAAGCTAGTACAGAAGAAAAGAAAGGAGTATCAGGTTCCAATGATTCAAGCATTAAGGTGCTTTCACACAGTGCATTTTGGGGGTTTTAAACTGCGTTCAATTAAGCTGCCTTTATTCCAGCAAGCTTTTTCACTTACTCAACTTTTTGGGAAAAAGTAAATAATAATTAGGTGTTGAATCTACAACAATGAAATAAGTTTGCGGGGTTTAAAAGGCAGTTTAATTGGAGTGCAGTAAAAACTGCACCAAAACTGCACTGTGTGAAAGCACCCTTATTTTCAACTTCACCATTAAGTCAGCTCAGACAATGAAAAAATGTTTTTTTTTTCTGTCCCCGGACTTTTTATTTTTTTGTTTATTTTACAATTTAGGTATTTTTATTTTACATAGTGGCCCTGTGATGGAGGCCCCAGAGTTTCTTGGTACAATTTTCCCCTTTCCCCATATGATCTGCCTAATTGGGGTTTTGGGGTCCAGAGTTTTTGGTGCAGCCATGGCCGTGATTTCTCAGCCTGCGTTCCACTTAACTGGCAGTGTTCCTTCCCCTTTCGGAGCTGGAAGTTTTTGCTCCCCCACAAGGAAATAGTGCAGTATCAGAAAGGGGGCTTTCCCGGGAATTTTAACACTTTTAGCATTTTCTATGTGCCCGCATACACTCCATGGGGCAAAGGTAGGAAAAGAGTTCTTTCCACTTTTAGCTGCTCTGGTAGCTTGTGCCGATCTTTTGGGTTTTTGTTCACTTGGTTAAAGGGGCTGTTGCTGTTTTTATTTTGTTTTTTTGTGCACTGCCAAGCTGTTATCCACAAAGTTAGGAAATTATTTTCTCCCCCAGATGCTTTGGTAAAATTTTTGTTGGTCTATGCTGGCATTGCTCTTCTGCTTCAGAAGATTGTTTCCTGTGGTAGTATTTTTCGTTTTCTGAAGTCTTATATCTGATGAGCAGCAGAAAAAAATGTGAATAGAAGCTGGAAGTTATGACACAGGTTCTGTGCTAATTGTTCTCTGCTCCTTCTTGGTAACTGAGTATTTTAAGTATGCACATTGTGATTCTGCTGTTTAAGCTAAGCAATTATTATTTGGTTGTGTTGCAACTGTAAAAAATCTATCAGAGGTTTCAAGAATACAGTCATGGGAGATTTACTCTGTCTCAAACTGATACAAAGATTACAGAAAAGATCTTCTATTCTAAGTCCATCTGCATCCAGATCTGGAGAATTTGCCTGGAATGTGACAGCCAAAACTGGCTGGCAAGGGTCCATCTTAGGCAACACTTAAAAACCTTATGCACATTGGTGGAGTCTCAGCCTCTGGTTTTACCTTTTTCCTTGTTTTAAAAAATTGTTTTCCCTTTCAGTTCTTTCCCTCTTTCAAACGGTGAAGGGTGCCAACACAAATGAATTGAACTTCTAGGATATTACTACAATATGAGAGGATATATTCTCCATTTACCCTTCTGTCAAGTGGTTCTTTAAATACCTCAGGAAAAGAAATTACAAGCTTAATCTTCCCAAGAATGGTATCTGAATATCTGTCTAGTTTTCAGTTCACGTAATAATAAATGTCAGTACCGTTAAAGACAAAGGTAAGAGGGCATGCCTCACCGGTCTGGAACCTAAATCCCACAAACAGGCAGGGTGCCGGGAGCGGCTCTTCGGGTTTGGGTGGTTTATTCACCCAGAAGTGCTGTTGGGTAGGTGGACCAATTGAGTTGAGGGTGCTGTCTGTTATGTTTTTACTATTCAAGATATGCTGGAGTCCTTTTCAACGTGGCATCTGAATACAATATTAACCAGGGAATCTTATCATTTTTTTCTTCTAGATTCTTCCTTCAGATCAAACTGCTCATCCTTTTGATAACCTCAGAAAAGGGTAAACATCTTTTAGATCCATATTATGAGAAACTTGAAGTCTCTGACACTGGTCCTATAGCAATACTTCCTATGTAATGATCAAGAGGCATGGTCATTGGCTAGTGAAAAATGAGCCAACATCTTGTGTTCAATAGCACCCTAATTGCCAAATAAAATTAAACCTTTACTAGATTTCCAAGTAGTGACTTAGTATTCTCTATGAACTTTGGCATAAGTCTGATTAGTTTAGAAGATGATTATTTTGCATGCTACCCCCCCATCCACCCTCTGGTTTTCTTATACTGCTTTGGGAGATCCCATTGTGTGCTGCTTGAGGATGAAGGGGAAACTAAGATTTTCTTACTGAAATCTTTATTTTCCTGAGTCCGAAGGCAGCACAGGTATCCCACCCTTATAAAAAAAAATCTTTAACTCTTTAACCCCTTAAGGACCCAGCCTGTTTTGACCTTCCTGACACAGCCCTATTTTTGAAATCTGACATGTGTCAATTTATGTGAGAATAACTTTTTCACACTTTTACCTATCCATGTGATTCAGAGATTGTTTTCTCGTGACACATTGTGCTTTAAGTTAGTAAGAAATTTTTATCCATAAAACCCTTGTTTGTTTGTGAAAATATCAAAATTTCATGAAAAATTTGGAAAAATTAGCGATTTTGAAAGTTGCAAAATTTCTGCGTGAAAGACAGTTTAATTTTCACCACAAAATAGTTAAAACTAGCTCTACCATATGTCCATCTTTAGGGTTGGCATCATTTTTTAAATGTCTTTTTTTTTTTACGACATTAGAGGGGCTTAGAAATTAGTAAAATTTTCTCACATTTCAAGAAAATTTGCAAAAATACATTTTTTTAGGGCCATCCAGTTCTGACGTGGCTTTGAGGGGCTCCCATGTTAGATAACCCCATAAGTGATGCATCTGAGAAACTAGACCCTTAACATATTTACAACACTATTTAGGAAGTTTGAAAACCCCTTCAGATATTTCACAGAAATTAAAGCAAAGTGGAGGTGAAATTTCAAAATTTCACTTTTTTTGCAGATTTTCAATATTTATCCATTATTCACTGGAATACGGTAAATGTGACCAGGTAAATGCAACTGAATATCAATTCCCCCAGGTCTTCCATTTTTAGAGATATCCCATATGGGGCCCTAGGCATTTTTTGGCTCACCATAAGCCCCAGATAGGGGGAGCACCTACTATACTTGGGGCCTCATTTTCAATACAATTTTATTTAGGCGCCATTTCAGGTTTGGGGACACCCAAAGGTGCTTAAACTTAATAAACACCCCTAAATAGACCGCATATTGGAAACTACGCCCCTTAATGAATATATCCAGGGGTGCACTGAGTATATAGACCCCACAGGTGATTCACAATTTTTTTTTAGCATAAGGCTGTGAAAATAAAATAAATTTTTTTTTTCAATAGTCTGCAATTTTAGCTTAAAATGTTTCATATATACACGGAATCCGGGAAAAAAAAAGAACCCTAAAACTTTGTAAGCAATTTTCTTCCAAGTTCGTCAATACCCTACATGTGGGGTGTAACTGCTGTTTGGGGCGCATGGCAGGGCGTTAAAATAAGGGAGGGACGCTTTTTGGCTTTTGGGGAACGCAGATTTTGGGTGGGGCCATGTCGCTTTTGCAAAGCCCCCAAAGTAGCAGAACAGGCGAAACCTTCCCGAAGTCGCCCCATTTTGGTTCAACACCCATGGGTCTCATGTAGGGGTGTATGGTGCATTTTGGATGCACAGGTGTTCCATAGTTTTTTTTTAGCATTGGGCAATGAAAATGGGGGCAAAAACGCAGTTCGGTCATTGTTTTTTGAGTTTCAATTTTACAGCATTCGCCGTACAGTGTAAATGATGGATAACTTTACTAGGGGTCGGTTTCAATTACAATGATATAGATTTTATATAGTTTTTTTCTGTTTTATTACTTTTACACAGTAGAAATACGTCCTAAAAAAAATTGCGTTTTTATGTTTGTCCTATTTGACAGCCATAAATTTTTTATTTTGCTGTGTGCGAGCTGTGTATGGGCTTGTTGTTTTTGCGGGATGAGTTGAAGTTTTTATTGGTACCATTATGGGGTGCATATGATGCTATGTTCACTTTTTATTAAGGTTTTTCTGAGTGTTTTGAAAAAAAATACAGCAATCTTGGTAGTGTTTTTGTATTTTTATTTTTTTATAGCGGTCACTGTACAGTATATATGACACGGTAGCTTTACTTTAGCAGGTCAATACAATTACACCGATACCCAATTTGTAAATTTTTTTTTGTTTTACTGCTTTTATTTCAATTAAAAACACTTTTAAATTTAAACCAGGAAAAAAAGTTTTTTCATCACCGTAGTCTGAGAGCCATAACTTTAAAAAATTTTTTTTTTTGCTTGGAGCTGTGTAGGGACTTGTTTTTTGCGAGATGAGTTGACGTTTTTATTGTATCATTTTTGGGGGGACAGGCTTTTTGATCGCTTTTAAATCCATTTTTTGGAGGCCAGGGTGAAGAAAATACTGCAATCCTAGTAGTGGGTTTTTTTTTTTTATTTTTAACAGGGCTCACCGTGCAGTATCCGTGATAAGTTTAGCTTTTCTCTTTGGGTCGCTAAGATTATGGCGATACCCTATTATATAGTTTTTTTATGTTGAAGCACTTTAAAAAAAAAAAGAAAAGTGTTTTTTTGTGTGTAAAAACAAAATTTTTTGCATCGCTATCTTTGAGAGCTATACATTTTTTATTTTTCCGTATACAGAGCCGTATAAGGACTTTTTTTTTGCGGGATGAACTGACGTTTTAATTGGTACAACTTTGGCATTTCTTGGAGTTTTTGATCGCTTTTTATTCCATTTTATGTGCTGCGGGATGAACAATAATCTTAATTCTGTGATTGTTTTTTTTTTTTTTTTTTACGGCGTTCACGTACGGGTTAAATTAACATGACAGATTTATAGGGCAGGAAGTACACACGCGGCGATGCCAAATATGGGTACCTTATTTATTTTGATTTTTTTTTGGGCCGATTGGCGTTTGTAATAAAAGGGAAAAGGGCGGTTGTACGTATTTTTATTTTATTTTTCGTGTTTGTGTTTCACTTGTTTTTCACTTTTTTTTTACTTTTTTTCACTTTTTCACATTTTTATTTTACTTTTCCCCATAGATCTCTCATTCAATAGGAATCAGTGCATAGCTTGTTGCTATGACTGGTTCCTATGACAACTGTCAGTCATGATGCCGGGCCATGCCCCCAAGGCACGGGCGCGGGCATCGTGATCAAAAGACAACCCCGGAAGGCATTCTGTGCCCTCCGTGCTGTCTTGAAATATATTGTCTTACAGCAAACAGATATCTACATCATGGTCTCAAAAGCCTATCACAGAAAAATTATAACCCCAAATATAAAAACATCAAAGCTTTATTTCAATTAGTTAAAACTTAAATATAACACACTATTCCCCTTTTTTCCAAAAACTAAATTAATTACATGTAAGATAGAAAGAGGGAGTATTTCTTAGCTTCCCAAAAGGAGGATATTCACCAATCCTGCACCGATATAGTCCAAAGGAATTGGATACTTTCGACTTTTAAAAAACCCGAAACTGGTCCTTTGATATAATAAGTAAACTACCTCTATAAGCACCCTATTTAAGCCCTAAGAAATGCCTTTATGGAGTAGTCGCCCCGATAAGGGCGGCCCCACATTAATGGCTAACACCCTAGGTAACACTAGTATATATAAATTAGGGGCCCAAAGGGTATACACAACAGAGGATTTCAAAAAATATATAGTCTCCCTGTCTTTCCCCACGCGTTTTCCCCAAATCAGGTTCATCAGGATAGTCAGTCTCTCAGATACATGCAGATAGTCCACCATGATGGAAGAGCGTTTCCCCCCAAACTCATAAGGACCTCCTTAAATATACCTCTCAGGATTAGACAAATTGGTGAACCACCCATCTTATTAACATTTATTTTATATTTAATAAAATATTATATTATTTATATTTAAAAATATAAAACCTATGTTCAAATTTTATGC
>JAODAL010039314.1:0-38138 GCA_025379985.1 Phyllomedusa bahiana
TCACTCGCTCAAAAGCTCAGCTTTAAACCTTTCCCACATGTGTTTGGCTGTGCTGAAACTCTCCTTCAGAAGCAAAAGGCCTTAGCAGCCCACCCCAGTTGCAATTTATGCTCTGCTGATTAGGTAACACCACCCCTGACCCGTCACCTGACCAGTCACGTGACTCAACCAGCCCGCACCAACAGTGTATGTTTGTAACTATAGAACTACTAATACTCTTAATACTATAATACTATAAATGTAATCTATACACAAAACAAGTGTAGCTACAGTATAAACTATATGTAGCATAATTCACAAGCAAAGGCTAATTACAATTTTATCTCTTGTTGTGTGGCGTAAAAAACACCGCATTGTAACACGCTACAAAGCTACTAGTTTGTGGTGGGGTCAATTCTTTGCCGCAATTTACATCCAGGGTTAATTAAGCGTTGTTTTTCAGCTGTGGTGATCCCAAGAAACCGTCATTTTCAACGCCAAAATATATACCCTTTTTACTGTAGCATAATTCACAAGCAAAGGTTAATTACAATTTATCTCTTGTTGTGTGGCGTAAAAAACCACCGCATTGTAACACGCTACAAAGCTACTAGTTTGTGGTGGCTCAATTCTTTGGGGCCAATTTACATCCAGGGGTTAATTAAGCGTTGTTTTTTCCAGCTGTGGTGATCCCAAAAACCATCATTTTCAACGCCAAAATATAAACATTTTTCCCGTAGCATAATTCACAAGCAAGGTTAATTACAATTTTATTCTTGTTGTGTGGATTAAAAAACACCTCATTTTCACACGCTACAAAGCTACTAGTTAGTGGTGGCAAAATTCTTTGGCGCAATTAGATCCAGGGGGTTTAAATTAAGCGTTGTTTTTCAGCTGTGGTGATCCCAAGAAAAACCGTCATTTTTAACGCCAAAATATAAACATTTTTCCTGTAGCATAAAATTTACAAGCAAAGGTTAATTATAATTTTATCTTTGTTGTGTGGGTAAAAAACACCGCATTGTAACACGCTACAAAGCTTCTAGTTTGTGGTGGCTCAATTCATTGGCGCAATTTACATCCAGGGGTTAATTAATCTTTGTTTTTCAGCTGTGGTGATCGCAAGAAACCGTCATTTTCAACGCCAAAATATATACATTTTTCCTGTAGCCTAATTAACAAGCAAAGGTTAATTACAATTTTATCTCTTGTTGTGTGGCGTAAAAAACACCGCATTGTAACACGCTCAAAGCTACTAGTTGTGGTGGCTCAATTCTTTGGCGCAATTTACATCCAGGGGTAAATTAAGCGTTGTTTTTCAGTGGGTGATCCCAAGAAACCGTTTATTTTCAACGCCAAAATATATATATTTTTTTCCCGTAGGGATAATTCACAAAACAAAGGGGTTTAATTACAATTTTATCTCTTGTTGTGTGGCGTAAAAAACACCACATGTAACACACTACAAAGCTACTAGTTTGTGGTGGCTCAATTCTATGGCGCAATTTAGATCCAGGGGTTAATTAAGCGTTGTTTTTCAGCTGTGGTGATCCCAAGAAACCATCATTTTCAACGCCAAAATATAAACATTTTTCCTGTAGCATAATTCACAAAAGAAAAGTTAAATTACAATTTTATCTCTTGTTGTGTGGATTATAAAACACCGCATTGAAACCACGCTACAAGCTATATTTTGTGGTGGCTCAATTCTATGGCGAAAATTTAGATCCGGGGGTTAATTAAGCGTTGTTTTTCAGCTGTGGTGACCCCAAGAAACCATCATTTTCAACGCCATAATATAAACATTTTTCCTGTAGCATAATTCACAAGCAAAGGTTAATTACAATTTTATCTCTTATTGTGTGGCGTAAAAAACACCGCATTGTAACACACTACAAAGCTACTAGTTTGTGGTGGATCAATTCTTTTGCGCAATTTACATCCAGGTGTTAATTAAGCGTTGTTCTGCAGTTGTACTCAGTAAAAGGAACTTTGTTTTTCACCGCCACAGAAGAAATTCTATAGCATAATTCATATCCGAAGGTAAATTAAACCTGTTTGTGCTTTTATATTCAGTAAAATAACACAGAGTTTTTAAACGGAAACATACAAGTCAATTTTTCGCTGCCCATTTGAGGGGGCGCAATTTATATCCAAGGGGTTACCAAGCTTGTTACTGGGTTCATTTGGCGTCAAATACGGGTTTGTGTATTTATCATATACAGATATCTTCATCAAACAGTGTCTGTACATTTTAGAACAAACAGTATGTCAGACAGAGAGGTGGCAGCTTTTAAACCCTGCGAGTGGCAGAGGCAAAACATTCCAGACCCAGGTCGCACCCAAAAGAAAAGGGGACGACACAGCAGGGTCACTCGGTGAGGCCAAAAACTGCCGCTGTCATCTAGCAGCCGTGTGTTGTTCAGAAACCCCAATGGTTTTTGATTGGTTGACTAGGTCATCCACTTCCTCCCCGATGACATCTGACAACCCCAGCCAAGAGTCGGTGGGAACGTCAGACACAACCCCTTTGTTGGCATGGCCCGGGAGTGGGGCAGCGGCCCTCCCTGTCCCTGCAATCCCCCTCTGTCCCCTCCGGTTCCCTCAGCCAGAGATTTTTACTATGTGGTCTGGGGTCAGCGCCACTATAATTTGCGAGGATAAACAATTTGAGGAGGGCAGTCAGCAGCTACTTGGGAGCGGAAGAAATGGGGCCAATATCCCCTGCTTCTTGCAGTAGGCGGCAAAGTAATAGATGTTGAGAGGCATGGGAGGTCATGTTGTGAGGGGTCGCCTCTGCATACCAAGAACGGGTGATGAGGACAGCAGTGAAGATTTAATCACAAATGTAGATGTGATGTAGATGATGTAGCCGACCGCACTTTGGGAGCGGTGAGGAAAAAGGGCTTCATCATCGTCAGGAGAAAAAGGCGTCAGCTTGCGCGTCAGGGAGCGGCGCAGCCAGCAAGTGGGTTGTGTGGCCCTGGTCAACAGGGTAGCAGCAGTGGAGGTCGGAAGCCAAGCGGCCACGGGTAAAAAACCCCTTCGCAGGTCCAAGAAAGTAGCGGCACAGGGGCTCAGCGAGGCAGCGGCGGCAGAAGTCACTCAGTGCAGAGCGTTTGCGGTAAAATCCAATACTCTGCGGTGTGGCAGTTCTGTGCTAAGACACCGGAGGAGCCGAATATGGGTATATGTAGAATCTGTAAGCAGAAAGTGAAGTGTGGCCAGGGAGCTAACTTGGCACCACGGCCCTGCGTCAAACACATGCAGCGTCACCATCCGGGGGCCTGGGGAGAAACGTGGCTCAGATGGGGTGGTCCATCCTGCCGCCACAGCAACAGCAGCAGCAGCAGCGCCCCAAGTGGCATGCATGCCAATGCAGCCAGTAAAAGGGTCCACCACCTCTGCGAAGGGAGCTGTTTCTCTTTGACATCATCTCCCGGTCCAGATGCTCCTGCTCGTCGCTACCATGGCGCCAGCAGTCGTTCAGTGAGGCGATTGCAAAGAGACAACGTAGCATCCAATATCCTAAGGTGCAGCAAGTGCCCGTGTTGTCCAAGTTGTTGGTACTGCAGCCCCTCCCTTTCAAATGGTGGACTCTGCCCCGTTCAGAAACTATGGCTGTGCCGAGCAGGATGGAGATTCCAATCGTAATTTTTTTCCAAAAAGGCAGGACCAGCATTCAAAATAGTGACAAAAGGGGGCCACCCTTGGCTTATGGTTTGTTCCAAGGTGCGGGAAGGGGAAAAAAATCTGGAGCTTTAATACGGTCAGGGCCTACATGTCCTTTTGGGCCCCCACGGGTGAATGTGTTCGGCCCGGGAAAACACCAACAACTTGGGGGAGCGCCGCTTTCTCCTCCACATTGTCAAACTGCGGCCCCTCCCCCCCAATGCGCCCTCCTCCCCCTCAAATAGCCCCATCATACCAATGTGTGGGGCACGGGGTGTCACGCAGTTCAAAAACTGGTTCCTCGGCAACAAGTAATACAGGGGAGGAATGCTCCCGCATGCAGCAAGAAATCGATGTGTGGCTTTCCCCGCGCCAATGAAAATCGGAACCATGGTGCGGACAATGGGGGAAAAATGGTGCCCGCGCTGCACCAAGGGGGATTTTTCCATCGCCCTGCATGGCGACGTGTTTAATCTGTTGTGAAAAGGTTCCTGAAGTCTTCCCCCGATCTTCAGAACTTTGAAATGGCCAGGGGAAATTTCATGATTTATCCATTCGTACAAAGCCAGGAACCCATCCCAGTTCGGGCAGAACGGCCTCCCCCAAAAACCCCTCGATTGCATGTTCCACCCCTTGGAAATTTCCCGCCTGCCCTGTTGGCCAATGTATGAAAGAGAAAGGCCTTAACGAAAATTTTTATGATCCGGCAGACAGAAGTATCCCCTGTGTAACTTTGTTTTCAGCCAAATGGGAGTCATGGTGACACCTGCCTTTTTTGAGGCCATTCGAGGAGGGGGTTTTTGTCAGTCCCAGGACTACGGGAGAATAACGTAATTCCCCGCTTCATGTCCGGAACAGATGCTGAAAAATCGCGGGCGGGGGGCTGGAGCGTGGGGGGGTACATCTCGCGGCCCCATGAGTGGGGGGGGGATGAAATGGAGGAGGAGGAGGGGGGACATTGGGGCAGAAAACCTTTTTCTGGTGAAAAGATGGATTTTCTACCCAGGTGACAAAAGGGGGGGCAGGAGAGTGGGGGACTAGAGGAGAGGGAAAACGAGGGGTGCCCCCAAAAAACCGTGACTTAAAAAGTGGAAGGGGGGGCGGGACCCCTGGAGTCACTTGTGCAGATGGCCCCCCGCATGCCGGCTAGTGACAGCCCAAAAGTCAGCACCCGGCAAAGGGATGACTTCTGGCTCTCCACCTATTGGACCCTCGCTACCGGTCCAAAATTGGAGCCTTTTTCCAGCTATTGAGATGGGAACAAACTCAAATACTAGGGGGAAATCCTCCATAGTCAGTTGGCCGCTGCCCATGTGCGGCATCGTCCCTCCTCTGACAGGTCTGACCGGGGGGGTTCTTCAGCGCTCACGTACTACTGCCGCGGCTGCCGGGGGAAGGTGGGGGGGTCGGTAGCAGTACCAGCTCCATCAGCAGCAACCTAAGTCTGGAGTCACTGATGAGCAGCTTCCTTCCCCCGCCTAGTGAGGAGGGCAGTGGGCCAGCAGCAGCAGCAGCAGCAGGCCTGGAGCAGACCCTGAACCAACAGGTGGTGGCCTACTTGGAAAGCACTCTGCCACCCCAGTTAGAAGATCCACTGGGCTACTGGGCAGTCAAACTGGATGTGTGGCCGCAACTTGCCGAGTTTGCAGTGGAGAAGTTCCTGCCCTGCCAGTAGTGTGGCATCAGAGCGGGTGTTCAGTGCGGGGGGGCCATCGTTACCCCAAGGAAAACCCCGCTTTCCATGGGAAATGTGGAACGACAAAACCTTTGTCAAGATGAATCAGGCGTGGATCGGCCAGGATTTCCACACACCAATGCCTTAGGCGTCAGACTACATCAGCTATGACGCCTCACCCAAACTGAGAGAAATGAGTCTGGGTTCAAACTATTCTGATGCCGCCACCCGCCTGATGCCACACATCTGCTGACAGTTTCTCCATCTGCCACCAACCATCTTTACCAGGGACTGGTAAATTTCCAAACCCCCCTCCGCACTCTGTCATTGTGCCACTGTCTGACCTCAGCTGCTGTTGTTGCTGGTGGGCCATGAAAATCCACACTGTGTCATTGTGCCACTCTCTGACCTCATTGGCTGTTGCTTCTTTCCGCCGTCACCTCCACTCTCTGTCATTGTGCCACTCTGTGGCCTTTTTCCTGTTTTTGCCACCTCCAGAATGTTATTTTTGCCACTGTCTGACCTCATGTGCTGCTCTGGCTGCTGCCGTGACCCGCACACTGTGTCATTGTCTCACTCTGTGCCTACTCCTGTTTTTGCCACCTCCAGAATGTCCTTGGGGCCACTGTTTGACCTCATGCTGCTGCTGTGGCTGCTGCCGCGACCTACACATGTGTCATTGTGCCACTGTTGACCCCATGCTGCTGCTGTGGCTGCTGCCATGACCTACACACTATCATTGTGCCACTGTCTGACTCATGTGCTGTTGTGGCTGCTTTCCGTGAACTACACACTGTGTCATTGGGCCCCTGTCTGACCTCATGCTGCTGCTGTGGCTGCTGCCATGACCTACAAAACTGTCATTGGCCACTGTCTGACCTCATGCTGCTGCTCTGGCTGCTGCCGTGACCTACACACTGTGTCATTGTGCCACTCTTTAGCCTACTCCTGTTTTTGCCACCTCCAGAATGTCATTGTGCCACTATCTGACCTCATGCTGCTGCTGTGGCTGCTGCCGTGACCAACCCACTGTGTCATTGTGCCACTCTCTGACCTCATGCTGCTGTGGTTGCCACCGTCACCTCCACACTCTGTCACTGATGTTGCCACCTGAGCTCTCAGCTTGTTTTTTTCCGGCTTTCGCTGCCATGACTTTATCAGGCTACATTCCCCCCTCAGTTTTTTTGGGCAGTTTTGCCCTCTTAAATGCCCAGGAATTTTATAGTGAAGCGATTCTAAGAGCGGCGGCTGTCATGTTATTTTCATACTAAAACACAACATTGTATGAAGACCAAACCAAGCTCCCTCTGCATATTTAAGCATGGCACAACGTTCTACAGCACCCTGCAGGCTCTGTGCAGCCTGGAAACAACTGTTTTTTAACGTGATTCGTGCCGAAGTAATTCGGAACGGAGTAATTTTTTGCCGAGAAATTCGGCGAAGTGAACGAAACAAATTTCGGGACATTCGCCCAACTCTAACTATATCATGTCACCCCTTAAAAAAAAAAAAAAGAACCAATTGTGAGGAATCAGAAACTTGGGCAGATAGGGACAGACAGACAGTACGCCCTAGTGCTAAGTCCCCCAAAGCTGTCCCTGCCTACTTGCCGGCCCGACCCCAAGTGGTCGACGACACTGGGGCGACAATCCCTCCCTAGGTAAGGTGCACCACAGAGCGGATGAGACACACAAACACAAAATTGGGAGGTCAAACGGAGCAAGTCAAAGCCAGAGAGAGCAACGCAGTACAGAATCATCAGTCAAAGGGAAGGTCAGGAGAAAAAGCACAAGAATCAGGAACCAAACAGACAGAAGAAAACAGCACAGCAGTTCAAGCCAAAATGGTCTATCACAGGCAAAGAACCAAAGCCCAAGTAAATTATAAGTAGGATGTCAGAGTTCTGGACCAGCCTAATCCTCTGCAGCCCCACACCAAGCTTGCAGCAGGCTGGGCATGGAACCTGTCAATCGAAGTCCAGCTAGAACTGACCAAAGGCAGTGTTCAGACTAGATACGGAAAGCATAGTTTAAGAACAGCATCATGGTCCAAAGCATGGTCTCTGTTGTAATTTATGGACAGAGAACTTCGCTTAGGCCTGACCAGGCAAAGTCATAACAGTACCCTTCCCTTTATGAGGGACCACAAAACCCTTAACAGGCATACCAGGCTTGAAAGGGTTTTGACAATGGTACAATTTGATGAGACGCAGAGCATAGAGTTCCTTGCCAGAGACCCATGTCCTGCTCCTCCGGACCATAATCCTTCCAAAGAATAAGACACTGCACTGAGTTTTGGACCAACGTGAGCCCAAAATTTTTTTCACCTCATATTCCAACTCCCCTCAGACAACAATCGGTGCTGGTGGATTAGGTACGGGTAGTAAAGGAGGAACATATTTTTTCAACAGAGATTTGTGGAATACATTGTGTATGTAAAAGGTGCTCAATAATTGTAGCCTGAAGGATACTGGATTAATAACTTCAGAGACACTGTATGGGCCAATGAAATGTGGGCAAATTTCCCTGAAGGAACCTTCAGGCGGAGGTTCTTCGTAGACAATCAAACTTTATCCCCCAAAATATAATCAGACCCTACAGAACGTTTCCTGTTAACAAAGAACTTTTGATCTTTTACGCTTTAACCAGGTTCTGAAGAGCCTGGGCCCAAACTGTGCACAGTCCTTTGTAGGTAAGTTCGGCAGACGGGTTGGCAGAGTCTTGGACAAGACGAGGAACGAGGGTTAAAACCATAGTCACAGAAGAACATTTTAGTGGAAATATTCATTTTGTTGTTTATCGTGAATTCTGCTAATCGTAAAAACTGCCTCCATTTTTCTTGGGTATCAGAAACATAGCAAAATTAAAAACTGTTCCAGTGATTGATTAATCCTTTCTGCCTGTCCATTAGTCTCTGGATGGAATGCTGAGGAAAATGATAGAGAGATGCCCAACCGCCCACAGAATTCCTTCCAAGACCTAGATACACATTTGACCCCTTGATCCGATACAATATTCGCAGGGATGACATGAAACTTAAGCACATGATTTATAAACAAAATAGTCCAAACTTTAGCATTAGGTAACCAAGATGGCACATTTTGGAGAATCTATCCACAGTTTCCATGTCACTGTTCTTTCTATTCAGACAAAAATTTGGTTAAATTGCTCATGAAGTACATAGAAAGGTGAGTCCATGGTCTTTTGGGAAAGGGAAGTGGGTGAAGAAGGCCCTCTGGTAACTTCCTGGACACAATCGTCTGGCACATACCTAACAGGCTAACACAAATTCATGGGCATCCCAAGACCATGAAGGCCACCAGCAAGACCTTGCCAACAAGTATTTAGTACCAGTGATAACTGGATGTCCTGCTAATACAGAGCAATGAATCTCCACCAGCACCCGGAGATGGAGCTTGGGGGGCACAAACACAGGAGTGTTTTTAGGTACTAGATCTTGAGAATTGGCAATATAGGTAGCCACATCGGGAGTGATGGTCACGATCACAACCCCGGGGGCCAAAATTTTCTCAGGAAAGGGACAATGCATCAGTCTTCAGTGCCCAGCATGCCTGCCTGGTGTTAAGTAGTTTAGCATTATCCAAGTAAAGCAGGTCCTTATGGTCAGTGATAACAGTTATATGGTGTTTGGCCCCTTCGAGGAAGTGTCTCTGCTCCTTGAATGCCCATTTTATGGGCAGGAGTTCACAATTGCCAACATCATAATTGCGTTCAGGCGAGGAGAACTTCATTGAGGAGAAGGCCACAGGTTGTAGGTGGGTAAGGGACTCGGGGCCCTGAGACAAAACAGCTCCCAGGCCCCTTCTGAAGTGTCAACTTGCACCATAAAAGGCCGATCAAAATCAGGCTGGATCAACATCAGGACATTGACAAAACATTTCATAAGTTGTGCAAAAGCTTGTTCTGCCTCCGGGAACCAATGAACTAGATCAGCCCCCTTTTTGGTGAGATCCGTCAATGGCTTAGCTAAGACTGAGAATCTTTAAAAAAATATATGGTAGTAATTGGAAAACCCTAAGAAAAGTTGAAGGCCCTTTAGGATTGTAGGGCATTCCCAAGGACTCTGGGGTGACGACATAACTCATAAAGGTTACTTTTTGGACCTCAAACAGACACTTGGACAACTTGGCAAACAGAATGTTCTGATGTAACTTTAATAGCACATTTCTGAAAAATTCGACATGATTTGGCCCAATTAGAAAAAAGTTAAGATTCAAAGGTTTTCCCCCCATATCGCATACCATGTTCAAAAAGGGTTTCAATTCTGCATTTTCTTCTTCTAGAACTGGAACATCCAGAAGACTTCCCGAAACAGTGGAAAACTCAGTATAAATGGCTGCTGATTGCTTTTTATACAGATGTGGCACCAGGGAATTTTTATGCAAAGCTCCTCGAGGGTCACTAGCTGTAAAATGGGCTCCAGGTCATCGCTGTCCTTTTAACTGTTTGCCGAGGAGACCTCTGCTCATCAGGGGAATAGGGAAAGGTAAGATTTTTTTTTTTTTACACTAAAGAGATCACTATTAAATATGGGGATCCTTTTCTACCTAAGCTTTACCTACCTACCTGGGGCCTTGCTTGCCTCCCTATCCATCTACCTACCTAGGGTATTGCCTGCTTACCTGCCTATCTAACTGGCGCCTTGCATACCTACTTAATCGTGACATTGTCTGTCTATCCACGTACCTACCTGGAGTTCTGCCTCCTCTTTCCTCCTAGGGCTTTACTACCTACACCAAACCGGTCTCTACCTGCCTACCTACCTTGGGCCTTGCCTATCTACTTAGGACTACATACCTATCTAGGGCCTTGTCTGCCTGGTAGTGGGCTCCTGAACATTCACAGAAGCTAATGTGAGAAATGCCTTGACCATAGGTTCTTTTTTAAATCATCAAAGGCAGTACAAGTATAAAAAAAGCACTAAAAATTTCCAATAAGAAAATCTACAATTATAGCAACAAAATCCAGATTAGCATAAATAAATAAAAAAAAAAAAAACATTGTGGCAATGTAAAACCCCAACATATCCCTCCCTTCTCCCCCACAACACACCACGTCTAGTCATAAAAGCATAATAGATCACTGCCTAGGCGCCATCTTGGAGGTGAAAGAAACTGTGGAGAGCGGCTACAAGTGACGAGTCTCATACTGCTTACCTGATCCACGGGAGCTTTGGGGGCCCCTGCGATGCCCGAACCCCTTTCCCAACCCCCAAACCATCTTCACCCAAACCTTCCAAACCCGGGGAGTTCGGGAAAAGTCCCTCTAGACTGACGCCAGACCCTGCTGCGGCGGCCATTTCCTCGAGGTGTCGGCATCCCGACTGCCTCCTCTGTAGTGGTGAGAGCTCCCCGTCCGCGGCCACAATCCGCTGAGACTCAGGTAACGGAGCTCACTGTCGGGCCGACACACCCCGCAGTAATACACCCAACCCAGAGCACTACGGGAACCCAGGGGCATACCTAGGAACACTCTCCCTGCGGGCCTTTTCTCCTATACTGGTTTAAACCCCCATGCCCCCCCGCGTCTTCTCCGTCCTCACAATCACGGGAAGGGCATACCAGCAGCGGCGTTATAATCCCCTGCACCTATTAAGGGCTGTCTTGGCCCCTGTTGTCAGACACACACTCTGGGAACCCCTGGACAATATTGAAAGTTTTATATACTGCCTAGCCTCAGGACTGAAAGATTATCATCACATCAGGACTGTGCTACTGTTAATGCCCTTCTCCACTGTCAGCCCATCTGCACTAAATTATTTCTATAATCTCTATAACATCTGAATCTAACCTTCATAGGATTCTTGCTGGCCTCAACATTATCATTTCTTAATATAAGTACCAGATAACTCAGCGAACTCCCTGATAATTCGCACTCAGCGCAACCCCGAGAGCTTTCACCTCTTTCTCTACTTGCTATTAACAAGAGCAAACCCACCTCCACCAATCACCAGCCTCAATAAGCGAGGTACTGCAGTGTCCACAGGATACATTACAATTTACTCTCCATAAAATAGACCTATGGACTCCATTTTTTTTCCAATAGTTTTGGAAATTCCAAAAAAAACAAATCACAAAAAAACCCCCTAAGCAAAAAGGGGTTCTTCCAAACTCCCCCACAAAATTCAAGATAGGGGAAAAACGTGCGCCGTCCCCCCCCCTTTTCACCAGCCTCATAAAAGGGACGATTTCCCTGGATATGGATCATCAACATTCTTAAGGCCTTCAGTACACTGAACAAACCCTTCAACCTTTTCTCGTCATTCAGAGAAACATTCAGAGCATTTTAAGCAATGTGGGGGGGACTTTAGATCGGACAACAAGCTTAGTCCTCTAGAAAAAGAACCATAGAGAAAAAAAAGACGGGATTTTGCCAAGTCACCAACCAAATTTAGAGCCAATGCTCCCCCAAAAAGGAGGTTCAAAACAAACATCAAAACTTCTGGACCAGAAGATCCTCAAACGCAACCCATTCGCCTCCGTGGCATCCCCGATCAGTAACCTCCGATTGGGCCCCCCCCCAGTTCCCCATAGATTCCCCGGCTTTTTTTCCTCCCAAAGCCTCTAAAACCAAAGGATTTAATGGGGGACCGTATACACAGACTCCCTAAACTGAAACATCTTCACTCACATCCAACTCCTCGTGATGTGTTCATTGCAAGGAATCCACTTCTTCCAAAACTTAAGATACCTCTTCCTCAGGGCCATCAGAATGCCTCCAATCTCCCGGAAAGATTTAAAGGACACTTCATATCATCCCTGACCTTAGCACGTCTGCGAGTGCAATGCAATTTAAACGCAAGGTATTGCCCCATTAACAATGTAATTATTTGAGAAAAATAATATGCCCTATTCATTACGGGGTATCTCCAGTCAGTTAATCTTAGCGCTGTGAGATTCCACGGACACTGGGTCTGGGCTTAAAACCTTTCTCCACTGAGACGCCCTCTCCTGCTGTCCGAGGTCTCATTTCTACCCCCACGATTACGCTTCAGAAAAGGAGGCATAGCTGACCCCGGCTTCATTACTCCTAATCTGTGTACTGAATCCGTTTTTCCCGTTCGCTCCAGAGCCCTTTCATACAGAATGAGTCTTTACAAGATAGTTTCATTTGCTGTGTTCAGCAGCCTCCTATCTATGTGCCTGATTTCATATAAGGGCAAATTCTAACATTCCTCGAGAATTTCCCTCTACAGAAATTGTGACGATTTCTCCTCTCCTTGCATTCTTGAAGATCTGACTAACTTTGTTTTTTTTTTATAAGCGTTCACTTTCGTAGGTCTCTATCTTGCCTCTGGTTCCCGTGTGTAGGGTGCCTTCTCCTGATGTACCATTGAAGCTTTAGATGTTCTGATTTGGGTCTTTTTTAGTTGTTTTTGGGTGATTATCAGTCTTTTTCATGCATTTATATCAGTGACTTCTGTCCTCTCCCTTTAGCTTCCAGACTACTTTCATTTATCAGGAAATTAGCTTACTAATCTTATCCCTATACCCAAATCATTATGGGGATGTTTAATTCATGTCCTTAAACGCCTATGAGGCTCAACCTCTCCGCAAAATAGCGTTTCCTCTTTATGGAGAGCACGGCTTTAAAAACTAAAGCAGATATTTACTCTGCGTGCAAGTGGACACACCTAACAATGCATAATGATTGGTTTTAGCGTTGATACATAAATTATTTACCACATTTCTTTCCTCACCGCGTCAGAGTTATCTAAAAGCTGGTACAGTGAGCAATTTTCATGTTAAAAAGTTCTGGAGGTTCAAACTACTGGACTCTCACATTGACCCCAAGGGTAAAGAAATTTATTATTTGAGTGTACTTCAATTACAGCCCTTTACCACCATTCTTATCCTTTATCGCACCTATAACCAACAACAACTTTCACTTCATTTCCAAAACATTTCTCAGTGTGAAAAAAATGTTGAGAGGTTAAATTGGTGATACGTGGGGAATCTATAACCATGGTGTTGGATAACATCTCTAGATGATCCCTCGGAAGTTCCCATTATGCCCCAGAGCTTAAATGTTTCTAGACAGTGAGAATTTACATGTACCCTTGGATGATCCACAGGCACGCTAGGGAGAGGTGGGTTATCTACACTCCTTTTACTCCCACTCATAAATACCCACTCCAGAATTGATTATTTTCTTGGTGGACAAAGCCCTGGCTTGGTGAGTAATTAAGCATTTCCTGCTAAAAATCTCCGTTCACATTGTTAAGAGGAAATTCCATCCAAGCACCTACACGGATCTATTTTGAGTTTAAATTTCTCTTTCAATCTCACATCGGTGGATAAGGACTAATAGGTGCGCGAATTCACAAGCAGTAATAAGAGGGTATCTGCAATTAACGAATAAGCATTATATGGGAAAGCCCAGCCTAAAACGAGAACAAATCATAAATTGTATATGTCAAGAATATCGTTGTCCTGGATAGGGCAGATTTAGAATTAGATCCTCCTTGCTACTACTAAAGAAACACACTGTTGCTCGCAGTTTGAAATAAAAACTTCAGTCTCCTCTCCTGAAATCAATATGAATCCACCTCTCCAGACTTGGATGCGGAATTTATATCATTCAGGGTGACCCGTCCCTCTCCAAATTACTAGCCTAAAAGAGGTAAACTCCTTCAGCTAGATATAAATGTAGGCGTAACATCACTCAATCGGATAAATCCAAGGTTGGGTACCCACAGTCTTATTGCTAAGCGCTATTCGCACAATACTATAGACAGCTCAAAATTTAAAAGATTTGGACCAGTATAACCCCTAGAGTACACAAGCCTATAATATTTACAGCACTTTTTTAATGACCAGAATCATCTTCCCACACCTCTCGTAAAATCATACTAAATTTTATTAAACGAACTCCAATTACAGCTGGAGAAAATATGAAATTTTAGTATATCACATTTGCACCGTCTCTACAACTTAAACAAAAAAAAATAGCCCCCCAGGCATAGATGCCTCTCAAACATGAATATTATATATAATTATTTTGAGCTCCACACTTTAAGCCCCTCATCCTTCTCTCTATTTTCAGACCATTGTTTACAAATGGTTAAAAGCTCCTAGAGGAAATGTTGAAGATGCAGTAGTGACCACCTATTCCTAACCTCGGCTGTGTCAGCCCGGTACTTGAACCAAATTACAGAAACACATTTCCTTACTCATCTGTGACATAAAAATATTTGCCAAAATTCTCGCGAACAGATTGAACGATATTATGCCCTTCCTTATTAATAAAGACCAGGTGGGTTTTGTGAAAGGCCGACAAACCCATGATGGAATTGGAAGTATTGGATCTTTGCCATAAATTAAACATATGATAAAACCCCCTACGATTCAAACAGGGAAACTCAAACTGCAATAAAGTTTCCTTCCATTTCATCTTGTGTTGGGAATGTATTGCAAACTCCATCCTTTGGACGTCAGCAGAACATTCGCGACTCTGCACTCTTCGTTCCTTACATGGCCTTATAAGCATTGTGTACAAAGGAATGGGACCATGCTACACAGTGTCTCAACGACATTGTAATGAAATCACCAGAGGGAACCTTCACAGTTTTTAAGTATTAATCCGGTCGACCCTTCATACCTTTGAAACTTACACAAATCGCCCTACAAGCTCTACAAAAAGAGAAAATGTTCTGGATTTAGGCTGCAGACTCCTTGTTCCGATAAGGTCTTAATGAATGTCACCAATTTAATCCACTAAAAAATCCACATCTTTCTCCTTCTGCATCTAGTTTGTTTTATTTTAATAAAAGACTTTAGATACTCAGATACATGTATCACAGAGCACACTTGTTAACGACTAGAGTTCACAATGTAAAACCTACATCTTGCCTTCCTTCTTGCCTCCCAAATATATGGAGTTGCAGTATCATATGTATTTACTATTTTTTACTTTATGTGTAACAAGCATATACTGCTGATTTGAATTTATATTCGCTTCTTCTTAAATGTCATATCTTGGATATATTACTAAGACATTGTGTAGGTTCATATTTGCGATATATACCGTATTTGTAACTCACCCACTCATATACGGGACTCTGATTTAAATTCATGTTTACACTATTCGAAGAAATGTTAACATCGCGAAGTAAGTATGCAAATTCTTAATAGTTTTATTATCCTTATTTTTTCCATATTCTCAACAAAACTCAACATTTTCCTTGGACTTCAATTACTATTCCCCTCACTATTCTTGGTGCTTCTTTTCCACTACTAGCAGCAAATATTTACCAAACAAACCATTATCTACTATAAGTTCTGCAACTCCATTTCTCTGTTTATTTTCCATAGAGTAGTAAGCTCTTTCTCCCATGGTTCGTTCAGACTTCCAACCGGGCGTAGAAGCACCAATCAGATTGTTTTTATATTTCCCCACTGATTGGTCCAGTTCTTACTCTTCAGCTTCGAGCTTAACCAATCATTGTGTTGTTTTCATACTGTTACGCTATTGGTCATGTGAATTCCCCTCTAAACTGTGCCTAATCTCACTCACTCTTTGTAAAATATGAATCTTCAGTTGTCGGGGGTTTATCATCTCCCTTTTTGACGTGCCTTGCAATATTTGAGATCAAAACCAAGACGTTACTGATTGGTTCTCCGATCATACTCACGTCCCGATCTCTTTCCTCATTGGTTATTCCCTGTCTATGCTTAACTTTACGCTTTTAAAGGATTTTTCCATTTTGTTACTACCGCATCTAACAAGTAGATGATTATTCCCATCACTTTACATTCTATACACTCCTATATAGCCAACGTTCACAATAAAGAACCATTCATGTTTTTATTATTTTGTCACCACGTTTATTGTTTTTTTGGCATACATCAAATGTCAGATATTGTTCGCAGCTACGGCTATCGCTTGTCTTTTCCGACTCTTCTCCTTTTGGGTTTGCACCCTTTGATTGACATCTCTCGTCTTCCAATTGTTTTGCCATCTATTGACTCACGGTCTTTTAACGCCTCAATCAGTCTGCCATGCAAGGACAACCAATTACAGTAATTGTTTAGTATTAATTTACTGTGTTTATTCCTACAATGGGTAGGGCTGGTTAGGAATCCTGCTGTCATGGTCCACATTGGCTCAACTAATGAAAAAGTTAGGGTAGTTGGGAGTGTCTTAAAAACGATTTCAGGGAATCTTAGGCCAAAAGCTCAGGGCAAGGGACCTCCAAGTGTAATATTTTTCAGAAATATTACCTGTTTCCTCGGCAGCCACCAACCAGTAGAGGCAGCGGAGATTAGAGAAGTGAATAAGTGGCTCAAAAAAAATTGTGTTGTAGGAAAGAGGGATTTGGGTTTTTGGAGAACTGGGCTGACTTCCTGTATGCGCTTCAGACTCCTTTGCTAAAGGAGGGGGTTGACCTAAAAGGGGAGGGTGCAGCTGTATACGAGGGGACGCAAAATGGCAGGAAGGATTGGAGGGAAGGACATATTTTAAACTAGGAATGGGGGTGAAGGGTAAACTAAACATTATACATGCAAAGATAGTGAAAATAGAGCAGCTGGGGATTTAGGAATAAAAACAGGGGGTAGGCGTTGACGGGAGGGGGTGTTGGTAAGCAATAGAATAAAAATATCATGGTGAGGAAGTGAAAGGAAATAAAAATAACTTCGAAAAATCTTATTAAAATTGCTGCTGCACAATGCCAGGAGTCTGTCACATCAAATTAATGAACTAGAAAGTATTAATAGCTGAAGAAAAATATGACATAGTGGGGATACTGAGACATGGCTGGTCGTGAGCTAGAACTGGACGGATTAATCTGTGCAGGGTTACAGTCTATTTACGAAAGCGAGGTAATGACCGCGAAAGGTAAAGGGGGAGTGTGTCTGTCTCTCTATGTAAAATCCGGTCTGAACCGCCAACACTTGCAGGGAGATATAGGGTACAGTAATGAACATGTGGATTCATTATGGCCGGTAATTATACATTGGGGGGGTTAACAATAACATATAATATCTAATTGGGGTCTGCTATAGGCCCCCAAATATAAAGAACCTTGGAAGATGTACTCCTTCAGCAAATAGATGAGGCGGCTAATCAGAATGAGGTTATTATTATGGGCGGACTTTAACTATCGCAGACATCAATTGGGGGAATTCTGAAGCTTGTTGCTCTCATAAAGGAATAAACAGGTTTTTTTGTCTAAATACTAATGATAATTACCTTTGCCCTGAAATGGTGCAAAGGAACCGATACTAGAGGGAAACGGATAGGCCCTTTCTAGATGCCTAATATTAACTAATAGACCTGACAGAGTACAAAGGTTCAGGTTGGGGCACCTAGGAATAGTGACCTTTGAATATAATATAATTTCCGTTTATCCTCAATAGAGTTTTTTGTCAAGAGTGAGCCAAAAAACACTGAATTTTATATGGAAAGGGGGGGGGGGGCTAATTTTGATTGCTTAGGGAGGCACTAAAACCGTATTGACCTGGGTGTCTATTGTGTTTAATATGGCAGAACCTCTTAATAAAGGGATATTTTTTAAAAACATTCCTAGGCTACCGACTTGACGATAAGGTACATACCTTATGTAATAGATAAAAATTAGGAAAAGGAGAAAAACCCCAATGATGGATCAACAGGGATGTAAAAGAAGGCAACTAAAATAACAGAAAGAAAGTTCCATCTACTAAAACAGGGGGCAGGTGAAGAGGCACTAAGAAGCTATAGGGATAAAAATAAAGTGTGTAAAATAAAGATAAAGGAAGAAAGCTGGAGACGGAAAAAGGAACTATTGCTATAGAATGTAAAACTAACCCAAAATATTTTTTAATATATAAATAGTAAAACAATTAATACGGAATATGTTGGCCCTTTGAAAAATTTTATGAGGTGGAGGACAGTAGACGAGGGCGATGGAGGAAAAAAGCAAACGTGATTAAACACCTTTTTTCTCCCAACTGTATTTATCCGAGGGAGGTTTACCTTCCTGTTGAACAGAGGAGATGTGGGGTGTAAACTCCAAACGTTAAAAGTTTCTTGTACTAACCCAGGAAGAAGTGCAGCTTCTGTCTTCTGGAGATTGTAAAATAGACAATTCGCCTGGTCCAGATGGCATACACCCACGTCGTTCCTAAGAGAAGTTAAGTGATGTCATAGATAGGCACCCTATTCTTAATATTCATGGGACTGTCTAATGCGGGGTATGTCCCAAAGGATTTTGGCGATAGCAAATGTGGTTGCCATTATTCAAAAAGGGGGTCAAAAAAGTGATCCTACCAGGGAAACTATAGGCCAGTAAGCTTAACCTCTGTTTGCTAGGTAAAGATGTTTGTAAGGTTTTCTCAGAGATGCTATCCTGGGAGTTATCTCACTGAAATAAATGTTTTTAACGCAGTTCTCAGCCAGGGTTCATGATTGGATCTGGTCCTGTCAGACTAATCTCATCAGTTCTATGAGGAAGTCATGCTAGACTGGATGGGAAGTGTGGTCTCGGATGTTCATATTCTAGTTTTTTTTACTTAATAGCATTTGATATGGTGCCACATAATAAAGGTTGGTAAATAAAAATGAGGAATGCTTGCACTGGGGAAGAGTGTTTTGCAAAGTGGCGAGTAAGTTGAACTGGACTCACTGTTAGAAAGAACAAAGGGTAGGTAATAAACAGGTACATATATCAGACTGGACTCGCTGTTGTAACTGCTGTTGGTGGATCCACAAGGGTCCTCGTATTGGGCCTATCTCTTTAACATTTTTCTTCTAATGTATCTTTACACCAGGGAATACACAGAGGAATTCGCATTCTTTGGAGGACGATTACTAAGCTCCGTAAAAAGTAATCAACACATTAGAGTGAATATTTTGTTATTACCAAAGGGATCTGAGGATAAGTTGGGAGGCCCTGGGGAGGGAAAATGGCCAGCAGATGAGGGTTTACACTGTTAAATGCAATGGGTTATGCACATGGGGGAAAGAAAATTCCATTACATGATTACATGTTAAATGGAAAACACTGGGTATAAGTGACATGCGAGAAGGGACTTGAGGAATCATGGTGGACCCCCCCAGTAAACTTAATTGTAGAAGCCCATGGTCATGGCAGCAGCAGCCAAAGCAATAGGATATGGGGGGTGCATTAAAAGGGGCATTAGATGCACTGTTGAGAAACAGTATTCTCCCATTATATCAAGTCACTGGTTAGACCACACATGGAATATTGTGGTACTGTTTTGGGCACAGTGGCACAGCGAAAAGTACATTGTATAGCTTGAACAGGTACAAAGGCCGGGCAACAAAAATTAATAAAGGACCTGGAGTGAGAACTACAAATACACAAAAAGATTTGGGCAAGATTAGGTCTATTTTTAGTTTTTAGGGAAGAAAAGAAGCTTCGGGGGGACATAATAAATATGTTTTTAAATTCTTCTAAGGTCAATATAGAGATCTCTCCCAAGATTTATTTATACACGGGCTGTATTAGAACAAGGGGGCATGACTTTAACGTCTTGAGGAACGTAAGTTTCTTCATATCCTATCAGAAAGGGTTATTTACTGTAAGAGTAGAGAGACTATGGAATTACTCTGCCAGTGGCGACAGAAGAAGACCCAAGAACGACCGGTTCATGGTGGATTCAATAACCGAGTTCAAAAAAGGGTTTTGGATTGCCATTTCCTGGATGCGTAATAATATAACAAGTTATAGTGGACAAGGATTCAGGAGAGGGGTCATTGATCCCAGGGATTTTTCTGATTAGCAGTGATGGGAGTCTGGAAGGGATTTTTCCCTAAAATGAGGTCTATTGGCTTTACCCTTAATGGGGGTTTTTTGCCTTCTTCTGATCAACAACTTTAGCCACCAACAGGCTGAACTAGATGGACGAATACTTGTCTTTTTATAGCATTACAAAATATGAATTTAATTCTGATGAAGGCGCGGGTACTCGTGGCGAAACGCAGTTTAAGTTCTGTTTACATGGTTTTTTATTTTGCACTCGGTATTCCGTAGCATTTTTAAGAATAAAACTTTTTAATTAGAAAGCCTTTTATCCGGGGCTATTTTTTTTTTTTTCACTGCACGGTGCGGCCGGATCCCTTTCTTTCATTTTTTTCCTCTTGTTAAACTATACAAAAGAATACGGATCTTTTATATAATACCCTATCAGAGGAAATTAAACGTTTATCCGCTTTTTCCTTATCATGGATAGCAAGAATTAATACAACCACGATGATGCTCCTACCACATAGTCTTTATCTCTTGAGAATACCCCTTTCCATATTTAATTACCACTGCACCTTACTTCTCATTAGCTCAATCATCCCCTATGTCCTTCATTTGGTGTCTCTCAATAATAACTGAGATGCAGAACGAAAACATTACATATTTTTAAATTCCATACATAGGAGGATGTCCGTTACGATGATAATTGACTCTACAACATAGCTTTCAGTTTAGAACCCAGTATATTTCATTCTCTGAACGCACCTTCTGACCACCACGTGGTCCCATCAAAATTGAGAACCTCAGGGTGGCCCCATTAACAGTAGAAGATTTACTGTTAGCCTTGAGCTTTTCAACCTTAAATACATGGAGCTTCCCATCCTCCTCACTACAACATGCCTTTCTGAGCCTGGATCAATAATGTTAAACCCCAATCAATTGGCTGGATTCACGTCTCCACACAAAATAAAATGCCTTCCTTTATCCTTTTTACAAACTAGATTCCCCACAGCTTTCACTGTAGTATTGGATGTCGAAAGGCATCGTGACCATGGGTCCAAACTATACGAAAAAAAAGCAACTGTCGAACTAGTTTGCTGATTTAATGTCTAGTTATACCCTAAATCGTAACACTTTCTTTAAGTATTTACAGGTTAGACACATTTTGCAGCAATGTCATGGCTAGCGAACAAATTACATCACTGGATGCCTGCATTCCTCGCAAATAAAGAAAGGTTTTGAGTAGGGTTCTTTTTAATTGTATATAATCTCCTCCCTAGGCCAAAATTATCAAACCAAACCGTACTATACAGCTAAGTGGGAGGCGGAGTTAGGCTGTTCCTTTCCTATTGAGAGCTGGCTGGCAGCTTTTTCTGCACCCTCTAAATATTCAAGATGCATCAACCACCTAGAAGTATCAAAGAAATTACACTTGAGGTGGTACTTAACCCCCATTCGACTAGCTCATTTATCCCAACCAAATTCAGCACTTTGTTGGAGGGGATGTGGCTTCAACGGAACCCTCCTACATATGTGGTGGAGCTGTCCTCATACCTTTGCTCTTTGGTGTCAAGTTGAAGGTCTGGTTTCCAGATTATTCTCCACTAAAATTAAAATCACTCCAGCCCTAGCACTCCTAGATATGACTTTAGAGGAATTCCCCACTCTCTTCAGAACAATCTCATACCACTTTCTAGTAGCCACTAGATTAATGATAGCCAAACATTGGAAAGCCCCTGTTCTGCCTAATGTTAAGGAGATCATCCAAAGAGTAAACTTCCAATATAGATGTGAAACCTCTCTTGTGATCCCACCACACATGGTTGCAAAAATAAAAGAGAAATGGAGAATTTGGACAGATTCTCCGTATGTCACGGAAACATAAGATTTCAGCAATTTTATAGGTCGTTAGCAACTTCTTTTGCCTTGAAATGGTTTAAATGTGTATGAGCTGTTTCTATTTACTCTCTATAATTTTGTTCTTAAGATACAAGAATCTAAATGCTCGTCTTATTCCTCCTTACAATGAAGACGAAATGTCTTACAGATTTTCCTCTGTTGCAACACTAGCATTGATTGTGGCTTGTTTTGTTTGTTTGCAAAGTTATTTGTTCTATAACTTCTTGAAATTGCAGTGTATGTTCATAAATATATGCTGTAAAAACCAATAAATTCTCCATGTTGAAAAAAAAAATTTAATGCATGGATCAGGCTTGGAGGTAGTCAGATAGCTTATGTTGTCGTTCACACATTGAATAAGGTTCTTGATAGTAATTTGTCTTTGAAGTCATATTGTAGACTGTACATAGCAAACAAATTTGGTGACCTTCTGGATCAAAAGCAGAATTAGTACAGGAAAATGGAGTTGACCTATGAATCAAAGTGTTCACACCATATGCATGGGATGGAAAGGTAAAATGAAAACTCCACAATGGTTTATTAAGCAAATGAACCTTTTCTTTGGTAAAGTGCATTTCAGACAGACAAAAAATAGTGGGTTGCAACTGCCTTAAAAAAAATATTTAAAAAATCACAGAATATTTTTTTCTTAAATGAAAGCTTTTAAAATCAAATAATTTTCACAGAAAAAGAAAGCTCCCTTTTAAAACATAACTTTTAATTGATATATTAAAAATACAATACTCTAACCCCTAACCAATACACATTATATAAATCAGATGCCTTGAAACCAGTCCCTACAATAAACATCTGCAAAGTCAGAGTGATCGCCCCAAAAAGGGTGGCCCCACCTATTGGTGGCTCTCCCTGCAATGAATCCTATACTTCTTATTTGTCCTGGAAAGTATAAAGTCCGTATAATTACAAATAGATATAGCTAATATTGCTTGTGATCAAAGATTCTATAACAATCAAAAATAATCTCCAAAAGGATCTAAATCAGATCCTATTAATGTCCTATTGTGCCAACGCATTTGTCCTCTGAACTAGAGGTTCCTCAGGGGAAACCAAAATACAAAAGATCTAATACAGACGGACATTCCACACAAGATGTGTTTGGTGGATAGATGTATCCCAAATAATAATATGTTCCGCACTCTGGTACCAATGATTATTTCTTAAATACCTAATTGTGGTCCCTCCTCCAAACTGAATAAACCCAATTGAAATATATAATGATATAAATAAGTGGTTACCTAAAAATTCCAAGTTGGCAACACTCTCTGAAGTAACAGCGTCAGGAAACTATCACTGCGCCGGCGCCGAAGCTCTGAACATGCGCATTGGGCTCCCTATTACCTCAGCGTTCCGAAATGACTACTACGCTGGCCCCAGAGCCCCGAGCATGCGTGTTACATTCCTCAATGTCACGATGTTCAGAAGCCGTCACTGTGCTGGCGCCAGAGCCCCGAGCATGCGCCTTACATTCTCTAATGTCTCGGCATTCAGAAATTACCACTTCACCAGCATAGGAGCCCCGAACATGCGCCATATGATACTAAACAAAAATCAAGGTAGATGCCAGCATAAAACGCTCCTGATACATGCAAACTAGTGATTGTACTGAGCACACCGCCCAATACAGAAGTAGATAGGTACAAGAGCTAAATGCAACCGCAGAAAAATTTGATAAGTTCTCTATAAAAAACACAGACGGCAATATTAGATGTCAAACATCCACACCCACCTATATCTACCCAAAATTACATTCCTCATAGATGTACTGTACTAAATATCTCATACAAAGTAATAGATAAATAAAGAGGAGGGGGAGACAGCCCTAAATGTATATTATTGAGATGGGCGAATTTTCCAAAAATTGGGTTTGGGTCACTTGGGCAAATTTTACGACAAAAATAAATTGGGTCCGAATTACTTCGGGACAATCAGTTAAAAAAACAGCATTTCAGGCTGACAGAGTCTGCAGGGTGCTGTAGAACGTTTGTGCCAGCTTAAATATGCAGAGGGGCTTGGTTTGGCCCTTATACAATGTTGTTTTTTTAGTAGACACGCACTTACTGCCGCCGCTCTTAGAATCGCTTCACATAAAATTCCCGGGCATTAAGAGGGCAAAACGACCAAAAACTAAAGGGGGGCATGTACCCTGATAAAGTCAGGGCAGCGAAGCTGGAAAAAAACAAGCTGGGGCCAGGGGAACTTTTAGTGACAGATTGTGGAGGTGACGCGGCAGCCAGCAGCATGGGTCAGACATGGCACAATGCATTTGGGTTGGCAAAAAAGGAGTAGGCTAAAGAGTGGCACAATGACACAGTGTGGAATTGACGGCACAACAGCGCAGCAACATTAGGTAAATGGCACAATGACACAGTGTGTAGGTCACGGCAGCAGAGCATGAGGTCGGAGGGGCAAATGACATTCTGGAGGTGGCAAAACAGTATTGGCCACAGAGTGGCACAATGACGGAGGTGGGGGACGGTGGCGCAGCATGGGGTCAGACAGTGGCAAAAGACATTCGGGGGGTGGCAAAAACTGGGTGGCCACAGAGTGGCCAAAATAAAGAGAGTGGAGGTGAGGGCGGCAGGGCAACGAAGAGGTGAGAGGGGCAAATGACCAGTGTGGATGTACGGCCCAGAAACAGAGCAGGAGCTGAGGTCATAAAGGGGGCACAATGACCAGTGTGGAGGTGGGGGGCAATACCAGTCCTAGTAAAGGGGTTGGTGGGAGATGGAGAAACTGTCAGAATGTGTGGCATCAGTTTGGGTGAGGGTCATGGCTATTAGTCTGAGCCAAAGGGATTGGTTTTTTTGGAAAAAAGGGCCCAACCCACCCTATTCATCATGACAAAGGTCAGTCTTTCCCACTTTTCCCCGTGGACAAGGGGGTTTCCCCTTGGGGAAAAAGATGGCCCCCCCCGCACTGAACACCTGCTTGACCCACACTACGGGCCCGGGCAGGACAGCATCCCCACTGAAAAAAGGCAAGTTGGGGGCCACACACATTTGGTGTTTATTTCCCGGGGGATCTTCTAACTGGGGGGGAGAGTGTGTCCAAGTAGGCCACCCCCTGTTGGTTCAGGGTCTGCCCCAGGCCCCCTGCTGCTGTGCCGCTGCTGCTGGCGACTTCCCCCCTCACTAGGGGGAAAAGGGAAGCTGCTCATCGTGACCCAGAAGGTTGCTGCTGATGGACTGGTACGCTCCTACCCCCCCCCCTTCCCACAGCAGGCGGCAGTAGTACTGAGGCTGAAAAACCCCCCCGGTCGATGTCAGGGGAGGGACGATCCCCGCACATCGGCAGCACCCCAAGCTACGGGGATACCCCATAGATTTGGTTTGCCCTCCCTCTCAATAGCGGGAAAAAGGCCCCCATTTGGCCCGGTACGAGGGCCCAATAGGGTGGGAGCCGAAGTCATCCTTCTGCCAACGACTTTTCGGCTGTCCTAGCCGGGCAAATCGCATGCTGGGGCCATTGCAAATACCCAAAGGGGGCCCCCGCCTCATCTCCACTGTAACGCCACGTTGCTTGCGGTCACTGCCCGTTTCCATCTCCATCTACCTCCCCAGCTCTCCTGCCCTCCTCTCTTGTCCCCGGGTAAAAAATCCATCATTTCCCCAAAAATGCTTTGCTCAATGCCCTCCTCCTCCCCTTTTCAGTCCCCCCCGGATCATTGGGCCGCGGATGTAGTCGCCACGTCCCCATCCCCTCCCCAGACGATTTTTCAGTTTGTTCCGGACATGAAGCAGTGGAATTACTTTTTCATCCGTAGCCCTGGGGATGACAAATAAGTGGCCTCCTTGAAGGGCTCAACAAACGGCAGGGGTACGCATGAGCTGCACTGGTGACATCAAAGTTACACAGGGGGTACTCCTGTCCGCCTGGGTCATCAAAAAAGGTTTAAAGGCCCTTTTCTGTTCATACAGTCGGGGCCAACATTGCAGGCGGAATTCCAAACAGGTGGAAAAATCGCATATCAGAGTTGTTGCGGGGAGCCGTTCTGCCCCTGCAACTCGAGGAGGGTTTCCTGGGTTTGTAGGAATGGATGAAGTGCATCACATTTCCCGGCCCTTTTCAGAAAAGTTCTGAAGTCGGTGGAAGACTTTAGGAACCTTTTCACAACCCAATTAAACCCTGCCCTGCAGGGCCATGGCCATCACTCCTCGGGCAAGGGGGCACAAGTTCCCCCCATTGTCCGTCACCTGGTTCCCATTTTAGAAAGCCCCACATGATTTCTTTCTGCATGACCGGGGGCAGTTCCTCCCTGTTGACTTCGTTAGCCGAGGCAAGCCGGGTAGAAGCGTGACACCCCCTGTGCCCTAACAGTGGGATGATGGGGGCAGTATTGTGGAGGTGAGATGGGGGTGGGGGAGGAGGAGGAGGCGGAATTGGCTCGGAGCCGCAGTTTGACAAGTGGAGGGGGAAAGCGGATCTCTTTTCCAAAATTTTTTGGTGTGCCGGGCCGGGGGAAACAATTCACCATTGGCCGAAAAGGCATGTACGGCCCCGACCGTAGTTAAGCTCAACTCCGCGCGTATGCACCTTGGGAAAAAATGATAAGCCAAGACTGGCCCCCCTTTTGTTACATATTTATGAAGTGCTGGTATGCCTTTTTTGGGAAAAGAAATTTTCGGGTTGGAAAATTCCATCTGGCTCGGCACAAGCCTTAGCCTCTAATGGGGAGAGTCACCATTTGGAAAAGGGGGGGGACTGCATACCCAAAAACTTGGACAGGGGCCGGTCAGCTTTTCCCTTAGGATGGGTTTGGCGCCCTACTGTTTTTCTTTTTGCAATCGCCCCACTGAACGACTGCTGGGGCCATGGTTAGCGGGACAGGGCTCTGGAATGAGAGATCGTTAAAAGAAACAGCTCCCTTTGCAGCGGTGGTGGGCCTTGACTGGCTGCAATGGTGCGTTTCCCCCCTGGGCGCTGCGTGCTGTTGCTGCAGCGGCAGGTGGGCCACCCCTGAGCCCGTTTCTCCCGGCCCCCCGGATGGTGAGCTGATGGGTTGAGCAGGGCCATGGTGCCAAGTTGCTCCCTTGCCCCGCTTTGCTTTTTTGCCTACAGATTTACTATTCCCTATTGGCTCCTCGGTGTTTGCAAGGAAAATGCCCCTCCGCCGGTACTGATTTTTCCGCCAACCTCGCACTGAGGGGCACTGCCGCCGCTGTCTGCGAGCCCCTGTCCCTACTTTCTTGAAACCCGCAAGGGGTTTTTTACCCCCTGGCCGCTTTGGGTCCTGCTTTACACTGCTGCTATCCCGTGCTCTGGCCAAAACAACCCCCTTGCTGGCTGCGCCGCGCCCGACGGCAAATGAGCCCTCTTTCCTGATATATGAAGCCCTTGCCCCACCCCGGCCCCAAGTGCGGTCGGCTACATCATATCATTTTTGTTTCATGTCACCGTCCTCCCTCCGGTCTTAGTTGGAGGCTGACCCTACAATGCCCCCATGCCACCCTTTAACATCATCTTTGCCACCTCTCAAAAAGCAGGGGATATTGGGCCCCCTTTCTTCGTGCCAAGTGCTGCGATGCCCCCCCAAATTGTTCATCCCTTTTATAAGTGGCGCTGAACCCAACCACTTTTTAGATCTCTGGTGGGGAACCGGATGGGACAGAGGCGGGTTGAGGGCAAGTGAGGGCCGCGAAAACCCCCCTCCCGGGCCTGCCAACTAAGGGTTGTGTCTGACGTTCCCCCCCACTCTTGGCTGGGGTGTCAGAGTCATTGGGAGGAAGGGATGACCTAGTCACCAATCAAGAACCATGGGTTGCTGAACAACACACGGCCGCAGAGGAAAAGGGGGAGTTGTGGGGGTAGAGTGACCCCCGTTGGTGTCCCCTTGCTGTGCGCGACCCTGGGCCTGCTCCAGGGGTGTTTGTGCCCCTGCCACTCGCAGGTGAAGACCCTGCCACCTCTCTGTCTGACATACTGTTTGTTTTAAAATGTACAGACACTGTTTGATGAAGATATCTGTATATGATAAATACACACCCTGTATTTGACGCCAAATGAACCCACTAAGAAGCTTGGGTAACCCTTGGATATAAATTGTGCTCCACAAATGGGCAGGAAAAATTGACTTGTCTGTGCTGTTTAAAAAACTCTGTGTATTTTACTGAATATAAAAGCACAAACAGGCTTAATTAACCTTCGGATATGAATTATGCTTCAGAATTTCTTCTGTGGCGGTGAAAAACAAAGTTTCTTTTACTGAGTACAACTGCAGAAAAATACTTAGTTAACCCTTGGATGTAAATTGCGCAAAAGAATTGAGCAACCAAAAATTACGAGCTTTGTAGCGTGTTACAATGGCGTGTTTTTTACGCTACACAACAAGAGGAAAACTTGTAATTAACCTTCGCTTGTGAATTATGTTAAAGGAAAATGTATTTTTTGGCGGTAAAAAGGCGGTTTATTTTAGTCCCCACAACAGCAGAACAACGCTTAATTAACCCCTTGATGTAAATTGCGCAAAAGAATTGAGCAACCAAAAACTACGAGCTTTGTAGCGTGTTAAAATGGCGTGTTTTTTACGCTAAACAACAAGAGGAAAACTTGTAATTAACCTTCGCTTGTGAATTATGCTACAGGAAAAATTTATTTTTTAGCGGTGAAAAAGACGGTTTATTTTAGTCACCACAGCAGCAGAACAATGCTTAATTAACCCCTGGATGTAAATTGCGCGAAAGAATTGAGCAACCAAAAACTACGAGCTTTGTAGCGTGTTACAATGGCGTATTTTTTACGCTACACAACAAGAGGAAAACTTGTAATTAACCTTCGCTTGTGAATTATGCTACAGGAAAAATGTATTTTTTGGCGGTGAAAAGACGTTTTATTTTAGTCACCACAACACCAGAACAATGCTTAATTAACCCCTGGATGTAAATTGCGCGAAAGAATTGAGCAACCAAAAAATACGAGCTTTGTAGCGTGTTACAATGGCGTGTTTTTTACGCTACACAACAAGAGGAAAACTTGTAATTAACCTTCGCTTGTGAATTATGCAACAGGAAAAATTTATTTTTTGGAGGTGAAATAAGCGGTTTCTTTTAGTCACCACAGCAGCAAAAAAACGCTTAATTAACCCCTGGATGTAAATTGCGCATAAGAATTGAGCAGCCAAAAATTAAGTGGTCTTTGTATTGTAAAAACGCTGTTTCTTTAAATGAATACAACAGGAACAGGCTTAGATCACCCTTGGATATTCAATGTGCTGTGAGCAGATAGCATTAAAATGTATATACAGCTGCACTGGACAAACACTGGACTTCAGATCCAATACCCCACAAAATCAGAAATAGAACATTAAGAGAAGGGGACGTGGCTTAGCATGTGAAGGGAGCAGACGTGTTGTGGAGGAGCTCCGTGTGGACCGCAGCATTAAAGACCTAGAACTACCTCAAAATGAGCCCGAGGAGAGCCAGAAAGTTACAGAAGGGGACAGCAGACGTTCGTGACTCTAGTGTGGCGATCAGTAATTATTTCTCACCGCTGGCTGACCTGGAATCGGCACCGGCCTCGGAGGCCTCCTCGCCGGAGCGGGCGCCATCTTCCCTCACTGAGCGCAGATCGTTATGCGCGCGCTCGGCACGTCGCGCGGCAGCAGGAGGGAGAGAGTCGGAACAGCGGCGGGCCAAGCGACAGCCGAACCACTCCACCAGGACCCAGCAGCAGCCGGAAAAGACCCGGACAAAGGCAGCAGGAGGTGAGACACGCCGCACAGAGACCCCTGGAGGGACGGCTCCCGTGACGGTGCGGGGGGGGGGCATTGCCAGAGAGCACACAGTGCTCACCGCAGACCCCAGCACAGCCTGCAGACCAAAGGGGCAGAACGACGTCTCCCCTCACAGAGGGAATATCGGTTAACAGGCAGAGCTCCCTCAATAAAATGGAGCACTCGGACCCCCAGCAACAGCATGTGGTGGCCCTGATCCATATGCCCCCGCGCATTACACCATCCCCCCTCCAGTCACCTGCCAGTCCTCACAAAATGGCGACGGCTCATGTGGCCCCCCCACCACAGCCCTGGACAGGGCTCTCAGGACTCTCTAGCTGACCTGTTTGTGGAAGTGGCAGAAGGGCATAACCTTATGAATCCTGCAGACACCAGGAGCGCTGAAAGTGATGTCTCCCATGTCAGTCAGCATGACTGCTCCCTCAGTGACTCTCAGGGTGAGGGCGACCATCCCTCACTGGCTGCTAAAGCCCCAGCTAGCGCTAGGGACAAAGCACTTCTTGCACTTAGAGGCCACCCTGAGCTACAGGCCCTCCTGACCCTTCTACCCACCAAGAGTGACTTGGCAGACCTAGCAAAAGACCTTAAGAGTGCATGGAAGCAGGATCTACATGTTGTTCAGTCAGACGTGGCTCATATCCAGACAAAAGTACAAGCACTGGAAACGGCCCAAGCTACTACACAACAATCGCTCTCCGACTTGCAAGCTATAGTGCAACGTCAACAAACCCTATGCCAGAACCTAGTAAACCAATTTGATGATTCCGAAAACAGGAACCGTAGGAACAATATTAGGGTCCGTGGGATTCCTGAAACTGTGAAATCTCAAGATCTGGTACAGTCCCTTACGAGACTCTTTAACAAATTGCTGGGCAGAAATGGTGATGCACCCATAGAATTGGACAGAGCACACAGGGCTTTGCGTCCTCCTAGCCAGAACCCCTCTAAGCCAAAGGATGTTATCTGCCGCGTTCACTACTACGCCATAAAATAAAACATCATGAAGCAGGCGAGGAGCTCCCCGAATCTTACACATGAAGGAGCCCAAGTGGCGATATTCCCAGACCTGTCCAGGCGTACCCTGCGCCTCAGATCAGCACTGCGACCGTTAACCACTTTATTGCAAGAAAGACGAATCCAATACAGGTGGGGATACCCATTCGCCCTCCAGGTCCGTACAGACGACTGCACGGTGGCATTCCGGGCCTTATCAGATCTGCCAAATTTCTTGTCAGCCTTGAAGCTACCAGCAGTTTCTCTACCGGATTGGGAAATGATCTATACGGCAACGTCGGCTTATGATCCCCAGATTGGATCCTCCTCTCAACAGGACTACGGGACTACTCTCCCCTCCCCCAAAGAGCAGCGTCTTTCTAGGCGTCAAAGAGTTGTTACGCGCCTGGAGAGAATAGATGGAGCGTCAAAGAGAAGTTTCCTGCACAACACTCAATAGCGTCACCCTATATGGAGTCTTTGGAGTACCGGTCAGACCAAAAGGACGCTGATTGATGCCCACCTCGGGCTACGGATACGTAAATATGCTAAATGTCTTTGATATATATAAGTACATGAAAAAGTGTCTTGTTTCTAGTTAGGTCCCACGGACCCTCCTGAAGGTCCTTAGTTGCGAACACTCGATACATTTTGGGTATTTATTGTTATCTTACCCCCCATAGGTTGCGAAGTGAGCACTATGTGCTCGCAGATAGCAGTGAGCTATACTGCAAAGTTTAGAATTTTCTATTTGCCTAGACAGGTTTGGTTAGGCTGTTCCATGTGGTTTTTGTCACTACAATGTTATGTCAACAGAGGTGATGTGCTCAGCCGGGTGGGGCGGGGAAGTGCTATGTTGATCCGTCTACTTTTTTTGCTTTTTTTATTCTGGTCTCCATGATAGAGTTCCAGATCTCGTCCCTTAACGTCAAGGGACTTAATATCCCAGAGAGAAGGTCCCAAGTGTTATACAACTTCCATAAACAGCGGACGCAAATCCTCTGCTTACAAGAAACACACCTTATGACAGGACATCTGGAAACATATAGAAATAAGTACTTCCCCCTTTGGTGTCACAGCAGCAACCCTGATGGCAAAACAAAAGGGGTGGCCATCTTTTTCCACAAAAACCTACCGGTACAATTAATAGATACCAAGACAGACCCCAATGCGAGGTACGTCTTTGCTAAATGCAATATCTCGGGAACTCTTTTCACCATAGCCAACATCTATGCCCCAAATCAGGGACAGTTATCCTTTCTCTCATCGGTTTTAGATGACCTTAACCTATACGCAGAAGGTAGAATTATTCTCTGTGGAGATTTCAACATAGCACTTAACCCGGGAATAGACACTTCGACAGGACACTCTTCAGTGCCCTTAAATAAGTTGAACAAAATAAAAAAGCTTCTACATAGCTTGCAACTCGTCGATGCCTGGCGCGTTGCTCATCCACATACCCGAGATTACACCTTCTATTCACACCCTCACACCAGATACAGTAGGTTGGACTATATCTGGGTGCAACATGTCCTTCTCCCTAATGTTAGGTATACATCAATTGGAAACATTTTGTTGTCCGATCACGCCCCAGTCCACTGTGGGATGAGTCTTCAGGACAGTGCTACAAAAACATTTAACTGGCGACTTAACGAGTCCCTCCTTAACGACTCGGTTTGTGTGGCCGATTTACACCAGATAATTGAGCATTTCCTGAGTGACCACTCAACAGATCCTACTTCACTGCAACTTAAGTGGGAAGCCCTAAAATGTAAGCTTCGTGGTGTTTTAATTCGGCATGGGTCGAGGCTAAAGAGGGAGGCGGCGGCGAAACTGTCTTCTCTGCTGACAAAACTTGCACAGCTGGAGACGGCTCATAAAAACACCCTGACAGAAACTGCCCTCCAGGAACTGATGCACACTAAGCATGAGATCCTCCGGCTACTGGAGAGGAAAAATGCTAGATTCAGACAGCTTTGTGCGGGTTCATACTATATCTGGGGGAACAGACCGAGCAGGCTACTGGCAAGGGCTCTGAGGGACAAGAGAGCCTCCCTATATGTCCCTGCTATTAAAACTAAACAAGGGAGAATCGTTCAGCAAACTTCAGACATACTGAATAGCTTCCATGATCATTATAAAGCCCTCTATAACTTGCCTCCTGCAGTATCTACTCGAGGTAGTACCCCTTCACAACCTGACCTAGATGCATTTCTGACCTCGGCCTCCCTTCCGGAAATTGACCCTATCAGGTTACAGGCGCTGGAGGATCCATTCACACAAAGTGAGTTGGTCGAGGCAATCTCAGCCTTACCCTCGGGAAAAAGCCCAGGCCCAGATGGCTTTACAGCCAAATTCTATAAACTCCTAAGGGACAAATTGTCAGAGCCAATGCTGACCTCCTTTAACACTGTGTCACCTACAAAGCCGTTCCCTCCCGCTTTCCTGCAGGCCCACATCACCATGATTCTGAAGCCAGGAAAGGACCCCTTGGCCTGTCCCAGCTATAGACCCATATCTCTGCTAAACGTAGATACTAAATTATACGCGAAATTGCTTGCGATCAGATTAAACTCTATCCTGCCGGACTTGATAAACACTGATCAGGTAGGGTTCGTGGTGGGAAGAGAGGCACGAGACAACACTTTGAAGTCGTTCTCCCTTATCCACCACGTGCAGAAATCACGCACCCCCGCAATGCTACTTTCGCTCGACGCGGAAAAAGCGTTCGACAGGGTAGATTGGCACTTTATGAGATCGGCCCTGTCGCACGCTGGCCTGGGCTCGGGAATGCTTCAAAAAATATTTGCTCTATACAACTCGCCAATGGCACAGATTAAAATCAATGGAGCCCTCTCTGCCCCGTTCTGCATTAATAATGGCACGAGGCAGGGATGTCCCCTCTCCCCACTCCTTTATGTTGTTTCTATGGAGTACCTTTTGCAGTCCATCAGGGGGGCAGGGGAGGTTAAGGGTATCAAAGTGGGAACTGAGTACCATAAATGTGCAGCATTCGCGGATGATCTGCTATTATATATTACTGAACCTGAGGCTTCGCTGTGCCCGCTGATGGATCTCCTAAATCTCTATGGAAAGCTTAGCAATTTTAAGGTGAATTATTCCAAAAGCATGGCGCTAAACGTTACCTTACACCCCCAGGTAGTAGCCTCTTTGGAAACCCAGTATCCCTTTCGCTGGGTGGGTGAATCTTTCACTTATTTAGGGGTTCAGATTGCAAGCAATTATAAGCGAACCTATGACTTAAATTTTGCTTGTTTGCTGACACGTATTAAAGGAGACTTGGCTAGATGGGAGACGAGAGACTTTTCGTGGATAGGAAGGATAAACATATTAAAATGAACATCCTGCCGCGCCTCTTACTTATTCCAGACCATCCCGATTAGATTACCCAACTCATTTTTCCAGGACCTGAATGGGTGCATACGGCGCTTTGTGTGGGATAACAAGAGACCGAGAGTTGCAAGGGATGTCCTGATAAGGAAAAAAGAAAAAGGGGGCTTAGCGCTACCAGACCTTAAATTATATTATCAGGCGGCTAATGCCACTAGAGTAGTTGACTGGTTCTATGCCGCCACCTCTAAAAAGTGGGTTCAGATTGAGGAGCGGATATGCAGGAGGATGCTTTCCACCCTACCTTGGCTGAGCCACCTCATGCCAGGTTTCAAATTATCAGAGATGCCTCTAATTGCTCAGATTACGCTATCTGTGTTCCGCCTCACGGGAAGACAATATGGGCTGTATTCCCCAGGGGGCCCACTGATACCAATCGGGGGGATCCCGGGGATTCATATTTCCTCAAATTGCCTGCTATATGGCGATGAAGACAAGCAGAAGCGGCTGCGCATCAAAGACTTTGTGACCCGCTCCTCATTTAAGTCATACGATGAATGCGTGCCGACACCCAATCGCTCCCCAAATACTTGGTTGCAATTCCTACAACTGCAACATTACTTTGTCACTAACAAGATTAGGCTGGAGCTAACTCGCAGTCTAACCTGCTTTGAGCAGTTATGCACTCAGGGTAAGCAGCCAATACACTTGATCTCCACTCTGTACAACATGATGATTGAGGGTCAGTCTAATAGTCGCCCACAATTCCAACTCACCTGGGAACAGGAACTAAACTGCTCTATTACCGAGGAAGAATGGTTAAAAGCTTGCTTATTGTCTAACAAAGCCTCAGTCTCTTATAGGATACAAGAACTTAATTATAAAGTTCTATCCCGTTGGTACAGGGTACCGAAATTGCTTCATGCAATCAACCCGGGAGTGCCGGACTCCTGTTGGAGGTGTGGAAGGGAGACGGGAACGATGACCCACATCTGGTGGAGCTGTGAGGCCATTCAGCCATTCTGGGAAAGAGTGCTTGACCTGATTCAGACTATCACGGGTGTATCACTGCAGAATTCCCCTACGGTTGTTTTGCTTTACATCCTACCTCTAAGCCTGAGATCCTTGAAAGGAAACTTGTTAATATTTTTGCTCGCGGCAGCTAAATCGCTGATTCCCAGAAAGTGGCGCTCGACACAGGTTCCCACGATGGCTGACTGGTTTAAAGAGATTCTATATCTCCAGCGCATGGAGGAAATAAGGGCGGGTGTGGAGCAGACGTTAGATCGGTATGTGAAGAGCTGGGAGGATTGGGTGGTATTCACGGGGTCTGATGCATTTAAGAGGGCGGATACGGGTCGTGCTCGGGCTCCCTTGGAACTAGCTCCGTGATTTGGCATACGCCTTTTAATCCTAAACTGGGACCGGCTCTCTCTGGGATTGACTATACTACCTCACTATCCGACGGATTGACGCATCCGGCAGCTTCACCCGGCTGATGCATTTGTCACCTGTACTTGTAATACCTGATGTATTTAACACCTCCTGTTGACTTACTTTCTTTTGTCTGTTTTCACTGTTTTTTTGATAAAATAGATATACCGACAGTATTCAACATCAATACTTCTTTTGTCATGCTATGATTGTTTCACAAGACTGCAAACTCATTAGCTATATTTCTGATCGTAGCTAGCTGTGATTCCTGATAGACATACCAATGTATCTTTAAACCTTCAAGCTTACTTGACATTGAATGTCTCTTGATTATTGATACCCCTTTTTTTTGTTTTTCTCTCAGTAGAATGTATACTCTCAATTGGCTTGATACTGTTGTTTCTTATGTGCATTGTTTTAATAAAGCTCTTTTGAAATAGAAAAAAAAGAACATTAAGAAAAACAGTCTCTGAGACAAACTGAGACACCCCCAAAAATCGCTGTATAAAAATGAGTTCTTTAGTATCAGCTATCATAAGCAGCCACGGCAGCACCTTCCCTAATCAGTACAGTGAGAGCGGTATGAGCTCCCAGCGTCGCGCCCAGACCTATATAGTGCGGTGACGTCACAGAATCCCGCCGGTTTCTGATTGGCTTCATCTCTGCACATTTCAGGCAGACTATGCCCTTCTTCCTCCCAGAGTTCTTTGCCCCATGTAACGCCATGTGCTCGCAGCCATTTTATCAATCAAAAGCACACTTCGTTCACTCGAAGTACCCCAAAGTTCGACTTCCTTCCTAACCGAAGTTTTCCTGAAATTCTAAACGAATTCCACTTCGTTAGAGTCAATTCGCCCATCTCTAATTACTATATATTCATTTATGAAAGGTAAAAGAAGATGTAAATCAGGATAGATAAATCAAAGGTTAGCACAGAGACAAATTACAGTCTCCCTAATAGGCCGACAATTTCTCCAGATACGGCATTAGAAGAGGAGATTCTATAAAATATACCCCTAGAAAAGATCCTCAAATGAAGCAACCAAAATAGAAATTCTCATTTAATCCCAATGGGCTGACCATCCGTAGTTGGTAAATCCACTCCGTTTCCTTCGGCAATAATTACTTATCCATGTCCCCTTTTCTTTGGGATACCTTAATTTTTTCTATGGCAACAAATTTAAAGCCCAAAAATTCCCCCTGATGCTCCTCCCAAATGTGACTAGAGATTGGTGTGTCTCCTAGTCCGTACAAAGCCCGCATGCTCACCAATTCTCTGACAGAGCTGTCTAATTGTCTTGCCAACTTACTGTTTCTTACATGTACAGATGCCCAAATAGACAACACCCTCTGAACGACAACTTAAGAAGTCACGGATTCCAAAAGTTTTATTTGTCACTGTACTGGTAAAGGTTTTTGTTTGTAACACCATCGAGCAGACTACACATCCTGAGCACCTAAACATGCCCAGTGGTTGGCGATCCAGCCACGTGCCCTCTCTCTTGGGGGGAACATAGTGGCTGTGCACTAGTCTATCTTTTAGTGAGTGACCCTTTCTAAATGTATCGAGGGTTTGATTGGTCAAAACTTCTTGAAGGTCCACATCACACTGTAAGATGCCCCAATGTTTTTTGAGGACATCCAATACCCTTTAATGTTCACTGTCAAAAGTACCAACAATTCTTAATTTATTGTCCATTTCGTTGTGGGACTTCTCCCCTGTGGACAATAATGATGTTCTGTTCCTGGTTAGGGCATGTTTCAAAGTACTTAGAGGATAGCCACATTCGCAAAATCTCTCTCGCAGTTCTCTTGATTGTTTGTAAAATGAGGCAATATGGGAAAAATTCTGTCAGATTCTCAAATAATGTCCCTTTGGAATCCCATGTTTCAGGCTACTAGGATGATGACTATTCCACCTTAATAAACTATTAGTGGCTGTAGCCTTATGAAACGTGGTAGTTTAAAGGTACCCATACCTATCCTTAAAAATATTGTGATCCAGAAAATAAATATGTGTCTCATTAATCTCATATGTAAAACGCAGGCCAATGGGCTTGCTATTGAGTGAATTGACAAATATTTTAAATAATTGAATGGAGCCTTGCCAAAGTAGCAATACATCGTCGATATAGCGGCCCCAAAAAATATTATATGTGTATGTGTCCTCCTCCTCCCTAAAGACCATAGTTTCCTCTCATCAGCCCAGGAGCAAGTTAGCATATGTGGGTGCACAGGGGCTCTCCATAGCAGTGCCCCTGAGCTGGTGGAATTACTTCCCTCCAAATAAGAAGATTGTTGTGCTGAATCCCCCTGAACCTCAAGAAGTGACCAACTGCTTCAAGGCCCCAATTGTGTTGGATGCTACTATAAAGTGCTTCCACATCAATTGAGGCCAGCATGACCCCTTCCTCCACCATCAGCCCTTCAAGTTTCAATAGTAGGTCTGATGTGTCCCGAATATATGATGTTAATGCCCAGGCAAAATCGCATAGGACACTGTCCACATAAACGGCCAAATTCTGGGTCAAAGAATTGACTCTTGAAACAATGGGGCATCCTTTCAAAGGGGTCCACCCCTTGTGGATCTTGGGGAGGGCATAAAAAGTGGGGACTATGGGTTTTTTTTGGAAGCAGAAGCTGTGCTTCATTTTTAGATCTAAGTTTACCATACAA
>JAODAL010039315.1:0-38137 GCA_025379985.1 Phyllomedusa bahiana
GGGACACACCCCCTGTGCCGTAATTGGCTGCCTGCACTCTCTTCCCTATGAGCTGTGTAAAATGAAAGTGAAAATGGCTGCTGTCTGTGTTCTCACTGTCTTACCCTGAGCTGTGTAATAATGGCTGCCTGAGCTCTCTGTGCCCCTTCTCCCAGTGATAGTTCTATGTGAAGGATCTAGGCAATTACTGAGTCTCTAGATGCTAGATTCACTCCCACCCCTCCCATATAACATAGCTTTATACATTCTGCTCCCCTTTACCTCCTGCCTGATAACAGAGGGGAGAGCAGAGTGCATTTCTCACATTTTTTTCATCAGTTCAGGCTGTATGTATAACAGCTTACACCAATACAGGTGTACTGGTTACAAGGAACTTGTGGAGGGAGTTGACAGCTCTCCAGGCATGAGAATTGACCATGGCAGGAGGTCTGCAGCTGTGACATCCTCTCTCTCCAAAGAATGGAGCAGTTTCTGAGCTGATTTAGCATTTAATTCCCTTGCCTCTTTCTTCTTTTATTCTTAAGGGGTTAAACAGACAACTTATTAAAACAGACAACTTATTATTTTAAATAGACAATGTGCAGAACTTAGAACTTAGAACAACTCCTCCAGAGCAAGAGCTGCGCTGTGCAACAGATAAGGATCCTGAACAAAGGACTTACCTCTATTAACTTAGATTTCTTTAGTGGGGTGTATGAAATTTTCCAAACGCTGGAAAGGATTGTGTTTACCTGGAAATGTGATGTTGAATATCTACATTGTGATTCCATGGGACTTAATCACTAAGATAATTAGTTAGTGATATCTTTGTCAACCAAAAGAAGGGGAATCATTAAGGCTTTTGTATGTGGCAGTTTTGCACATTATTACTCTGCACAGTGATCAATACATCACACATACTCTATGCCCTCAATGTACAATTAAGACACAAAGTATAAGCTCTGCTGATTTTGAGTCGAAAGGAATTCTTAATAAATAAACTGGTTTGTAAGTCCTGGTAATTACTTCTAATATGTGTCATTAATCTAAATCAAAAGCCACAAAAGCAAAGCAAGACAAAAGGTGTTTGAATTTCAAAACTTTACAGAGCCCTTAAACAGCGGTGCAGTGAACAAATCCACTGGAGACCACCTACACATAGCTCGAAGATGGATGAGCTTCTACTTCCTACAAACAATTAATTGAAGATTTTAATACATTCTCAAATTAAACATCTCCTGAAGGAAAAGAGTCCATGCGAGCACCATCTTAGCTTTTCATACGAATGCAAATTGGTTAATGCATTCTGCATATTTATCTTCTATTCATTCATTTATGGCAGTTCAGTGTGAGCACTTCACTAAGGATTAGCTTGCCATTGTTTTTATAACAATAGATTTTTCTTCAGAACCATTTCTGTTCTGCTGAATTTTGTACATAGTACAGCTCACTAGCTGTAGAAACATGTAACAGAAAGACAAGGAAAAGTAATAAAAATAATAACACAAAGGACCATCATCATCATCAATAATAATTAAATTACTACTACTATTACTATTGCTACTACTATTACTACTACTACTACTACTAATAATAATAATAATAATAATAATAATAATACATGAATGAATGTTAAGAAACATAATAATGATAACACTCCTGTTTAACCAGCATCTGGAAATACTGACATTTTGATACTCCAATATTTTTGTATAGGCAAAAAGAAACAATTATGACACTTAGGGCTACATGTATGAAAACTGTCTAGGTCTAAAATTCACTTTGTTGCCCATAGAAACCAATCAGAGCCCCCCCCCCCCTCATTTTTCAAGAGCACTATATGAAATTAAAGGGGTGCTCTGATTGGGTGCTATGGGCAACAAAGTGAATTTAGACTTAGGCAGTTTTCATACATGTGGCCCTCAGGGTATGTTCACACGGCGTGTTGGATCCGATTTTGGATATGTTTTGGATCCGAAAAAGGCATTTAAAAGTGCTGTGTAAATCACATCCAAATGCAGGTGCGTGTTTGGATGCATTTTCGCTGCAGCAGGATCGCATCCTATACTTTTAAATAAGGCATCTGCTGTGTCTTTTGGATCAAGAATTGACATGATAATTTATGAACGGATCCGAAAGACACATCAGAAAGATGCAAGTAAACATGCATCGGCGATCACTTGTCTGAACGCCGATGCGTGTTTCACATTGAAAGCAATATAAAATCACACTGAGCATTGTTAGATGCGGGTTTGGGTCTGTTTAGGGTCTAAAATGCGGATCCAAACACGCATCTAAAAACAGATCCAACAAACCCTTAGGGCCACATGTATGAAAACTGTCTAGGTCTAAAACTCACTCGAAGTACGCTCCACAAATACACCGTGTGACATACCCTAAAGGCCACATGTATAAAAACTGGCCAAAGCAACCAATCAGAGCACCCCTCCTTTTCAAAGTGCTCTAAAAAAAGAAGGAGTCCTGATTGGTTCCCTATGGGCAACAAAGAAATTCTTAGACCTAAACAGTTTTCATACATGAGGCCCTTAGGGTATGTCACATGGTGTATTTGGGGAGCGTACTTTGATGTGTAGTTGTGTGGCAATAAGCCCAAAGTAAGCCCCCAAATATAGCAAAATCATAGCACTCATTGAGTGTTATGATGTTACAGCATATTCCTCGGCACTTACGGCGCCTGGAAAAAAGAATAAACATCCCACTTTTTTCAGGCACTTACCCTGGGGAAAGGAAGGATGGATAAGGGCCGGGCCTGAGCTCTTTAGAAATTTGTGCCGGCCAGTGTGTACTTCTAAAACAGCATGTACATGGCGGCGTGCACAGAACCTGCCGCAATGCGCCAGGTGAACTTACCTTTACTTGATAGCATTTACTTTTTTTTAGAATAATTCTAAATCTAATGATTATGTAATAATACTAATAATACTAATAATAATAATAAAAAAATAATAATAATTCTTAGAATCACTTTACATTTATTAAGCCCTGATATCCTTTCCTCATTAAGCTGACTTCACCCATTATTCCAATCTGATTGCATTGTAAAAATTTGACATAATTTTTTCCTTGTGATTTTTAGACCACATATTTTACCAGGGCAAGAAAAAATTAGGGATTCAGAATTTTTGCAGTGTGACTAGGAAATACACGGTCTTTATGCAGCTCTTTAATTAGGAGCAGTATAGGCTATTTGAGTAGGGGCTACTAAGTCTGGAAACGCTGTTTTAACTTCAGCATGATACAATGACCCCGGGACCAGAAAAGGCCCTTTTTGGGGAACAGGGGAGAGATTAGTTTATATGTTTAGTCTGCCTCCGAGCTTAAAGTTGATTTGTTCAATAAATAAGCTGCCCAATGTATTAAAGATACAGGTTTGTTTTCCGTTTAGCCAGTAGAACACCGAAAAATATTCTGCCATCTGTAGAAGCAATCGAGCAATACAGTATTCATATACATATATAGATATGTAATAAACACATATGAGAAAGAAAGAAAGAAAGAAACAAAGAAAGAAAGAAAGAAACAAAGAAAGAAAGAAACAAAGAAAGAAAGAAAGAAAGTGATAATGACTAGCTATCTATATGTATCTTGTCTTTTATATCAAAGAAAAGTTGGCAAAAGTATCATCTGTGTAAACCTCTTCACTCTATATTTTTATATATATATATAATAATATAAATATATATAATATATATATATATATATAAAAGGAGTAGAGGAGGAGAGAGAGGGGAGAGAAGAAAGGGGAAGAGACAAGATACAGAAAGAGAGTTTACCTAGATAGATATTTTTGCTATACTTCATCCTTGATATAAAAGATAACAGCATTTATTTTGGCCAAGTAAGCCCCAGTGCAGCTGGGAGAGCTGAGAAACATGTCTTGTTCTTGTTGCCTCTGGCATAATGACCTTTCATTTTTCCCAAAGCCTCCTCTGAATAGCTATAAATCTAGATCAGAGCTTTAGACATCCAATGACCCAACCTATGTCATATGCAACCCTCATACGTGCATCAAAGACTGATGAGAACATCAAATTACATGATTTATGGAATCTGCTAGTCACTAAAAGTTAAATGCCCAGAAGGCATTTCAAGCATTATATTACTGACTTTAATCCAACCCCTCTCAGGGACCACAATTATTACACTGTCCATGATCTCCCAGGGTACCATGAAGATTGACAGCTCAGGGATTCTGGGAAGTATTCATAGACTGTGCTATTCTGAGAGTAATCTCAGCCGAAATAGAACTCAGTTATAATTCATTACCCTCGATGACACATGCGCCTCTAATCCACATTCTAGAAAATAACAAGTGCAGGGATACTTAATCACACACAATGGAATTAACATGTAGCAATCACAACATAGCATTTCTATAATTTACCACAATGCTAGGTATGTGTGCACAGGAAATACACACATCATGTATTTTATAATTAAACAGATGAAGCAATTCTTAGGATGTCATTCAAATATTGTTTCTTTTGTGAATTATAAAAATAATCCAGTAGGTTTAATTGCAGTCCTATGTAAAAGCTATGTTGAAGATTTAAGGCTGGAAATGACAATATTGTAAGTAAATACATAAACATAGTGAAATTAACTAAGATGGGCGAATTGATTCAACAAAGTGGAATTCGTTTAGAATTTAGAAAACTTGGGTTTCGGACGAAGTCGAATTTTGGGGGGACTTGGGGTGAACGAAGTGTTTTTTGATGTAAAAGGCTGGAGCACAGGGCGCTAATGGGGCAAAGCATCGGGGAGGAAAAAGGGGCATAGCCTCATAATGTGAAAAAATGAAGCCAATAGAGACCGGGGGTTTGTACGTCCCCCGCACTATAAAAAACCGACGCGCCGCGGGGATCACACTCCTCTCACTGTAGATAGGAAGGGCGCGGGGGTCGTTTTTCCCAAGAATGATTTTTATACAGCGATTTCTGGGGGGTGTTCAGTTGTTCAAGACTGTTCCTAATGTTTATTTTGTTTTTTTGGGGGTAGGGATTGAAACCCGTGGCTCCATTTCACTCTAACATTCAATACCAAGGGGGATCAAACCATTTCCTTTGTATTCTTTTTAAAGAAACAGCGTTTTTAAATAAAAAACCCCTCTTTTTTTTTGGCTGCTAAATTTCATTGCGAAAATTACATCCGGGGTTTAAATTTAAGCGTTGTTTTGCGGGTGGGTGAAAAAATAAACCGTCTTTTTCAACCCCAAATATATATATATTTTTTTGGTGCCAATTCACAACAAAGGCAAAATTACAACTGATCTCTTTTGTGTGGCGTAAAAAAACACCAATTGTAACACCTATAGTTTGTGCGGCTCAATTCTTTGGCGAATTTACATCCAGGGGTTAAATTTTAAGCTTGTTTTCTGGTGTGCTGACAAAAAAAACCCCGTTTTTTTTCAACCCCAAATAATATAATTTTTTTTGGTGCCTAATTCACAACAAAGGCAAATTTTACAACGTTCTCTTTTGTGTGGGGTAGAAAACACGCAATGTAACACCTACTATTTTGCGGCTAAAATTTTTTGGCGAATTTTTACATCCAGGGGTTAATTAAGCGTTGTTTTGTGGTGTGTGACAAAAATAAACCGTCTTTTTCAACTCAAATATATATATATTTTTGGGGTAGCCTAATTAAAGCAAAGGCTAATTACAACGTATCTCTTTTGTGTGGGTAGAAAACACCAATTGTAACACGTCTAGTTTGTGGGGCTCAATCTTTTGCGCAATTTACATCCAGGGGTTTTTTTAAGCGTTGTTTTGGCTGTCTGAAAAAAAAAAACCGTCTTTTTCAACCCAAAAATTTTAAAATTTTTTTTTTGGTACCCAAATTCCAAAAAAAGGGCTAATTACAAAAATACAAATTGTTGTGTGGGTAGAAAACACCAATTTAACCGCAAACAAAGCACTATTTGTGCGGCTAAAATTCTTTGCGAATTTTAAACCCGGGGGGGTTTAATTAAGCGTTGTTTTGTGGGGCTGACAAAAAAAAACCCGTCTTTTTCAACGCCAAATTATATTATTTTTTTTTTGGAGCCTAATTCCAAGAAAAGGGCTAATTAAAACTGATCTCTGTTTTTGTGGCTTTAGAAAACAGAAATTAAACACGTATGGTTTGTGGGCTCAATTTTTTGCGAAATTTTTACCCCAGGGTTTAATTAAGCGTTTTTTTGCGGGTGTGCTGACAAAAATAAAACCGTCTTTTTCAACGAAAATTTTATGTATTTTTTTGGGTACCCAAATTCACAAGCAAAGGCTAATTAAACTGTTCTCTTGTTGTGTCCCCGTAGAAAACCCAATTGAAACCCCGTACAGTTTTGGGGGGCTAAATTTTTTTGGCAAAATTTACATCCGGGGGTTTAATTTAAAGCGTTGTTTTGTGGGTGCGACAAAAAAAAAAACCTCTTTTTAAACGCCAAAATTATATATATATTTTTTTGTATAATTCACAAGCAAGGCTAATTACAACTGTATTCTTTTGTGTGGCGTAAAAAACACGCAATTGTAACACCACAAATTTTGGCGGCTAAATTCTTTTCGCAATTTACACCCGGGGGTTAATTAAGCGTTGTTTTTGCTGTCTGCAAAATAAACCCTCTTTTTTCAACGCCCAAATTTTTATTTTTTTTTTTTGGTACCCTAATTCACAAGAAAAGGGCTATTAAACTGTATTCTTGTTGTGTGGGTAGAAAACACGCAATTATAACACGAACTAGTTTGTGCGGCCAATTTATTGCGAAATTTACACCGGGGGTTTAAAATAAGCGTTGTTTTTGTCTGTGCTGACAAAAATAAACCGTCTTTTTAAAACGAAAATAATAATATTTTTTGGTAGCCTAATTACAAAAAAGGGCTAATTACAACTGTACCTTGTTGTGGGCGTAGAAAACACGAAAATTGAACCCCTACTATTTTGTGCGGCCAATTCTTGCGCAATTTTACATCCAGGGTTAAATTTAAGGGTTTGTTTTGCTGCTGTGCTGAAAAAAATAAACCCTTTTTCAACGCCAAATATATATAATTTTTTTTTGGGCCTAATTTCACAACAAAGGCTAATTACAACTTTACTCTTGTTGTTGGCTAAAAAAACCCAAATTTTTTAACACGCACTATTTGTGCCCAATCTATTGCGCAATTTACACCAGGGTTAAATTAAGCGTTTTTTGCTGTGTGCGACCAAAAAAAACCCTCTTTTTTCAACACCAAAAAATATAAAATTTTACTGTACATAATTTCAAAGCGAAGGAAAAATTAAGCCTGTTTGTGCTTTTACATTTAGAAAAAACCCACAGTGTTGTAAACGACACTAAAAGAAAATTTTTTCCCGGGCCCTTTTGTGGACGCAATTTAAAAACCAAGGTTTCCCAAGTTTGTTACTGGGTTTTTGGAGTCAAAAACAGGGGTAATTTATCATAACAGATACTTCTAAAAACAGTTCGACTTTTTAGAACAAACGTATGTCAACAGAGAGGTGGCGGCTCTGAAACTGCGAGGGGCGTGGCACAAACTTTCGAAACGGGCCCGGGTCGCGCACAGCAAGGGGACGTGCAGCGGGGTCACTCGGTGGGGCCCACAACTGCCGCTGTCTCAGCGGGGTGTTTTTCACCCCCCCCCAAAGGGGTTTTGATTGGTTGATGGTATCCTTTCCTCCCAGATGACATTGAAACCCCACCAAAGAGTCGGGGGGGAACCTCAACACAACCATTTTTTGGCAGGCCCGGGAGCAGGTCACCGGCCCTCACCTGCCCCTCCCCCCTCCCCCATCCTTCCCTCACCGGGGATCTACATGGGGTCTGGGCTCAGCGCCACTATATAGCGGGATAAACCAATTTGAGGGGGCATCACAGTACGTGGCAGGAAAAAATGGGGCCAATACCCCAGCTTCTGCAGTAGGCGGCAAAATAGATGTGGGAGGGGCAGGGGGAGTCAGGGGGAAAGGGGTCAGCCCGGCTTACAAGACCGGTGATGAGGACAGTAGTGACGATGAAACACAAATAGTGTGATGTAAGCCACCGCACTTGGGAGCCGGTGAAGAAAGGGGCTTATCATCGTCAGGAAAAAGGGGGCGTCAGTTTTGGTTCGGGCAGCGGCGCAGCCAGAAGGGGTTGTGTGGGCCGTGAGTCATCGGGGTAGCGCAGTGTGAGGTGGGGACCCAAGCCCACGGGGTAAAAACCCCCGCTTGCAGGTCCAAGAAGTAGGGGCACAGGGGTCACGAGGCGCGGCGGCAGTAGTCATATTTTCGGGCTTTGGCCGGGTAAAATCACTATCGGCGGGGTGGGAGTTCTTTGCTAACACCGGGGGAGCCGAATATGGTATATTTGAATTGTGGGCAGAAAGTGAAGCGTGGCCAGGGAGCTAAAGTTGGCACAAAGGCCCTGCTCAACACATGCAGGTACCATCCCGGGGGCCCGGGAGAAACGTGGCTCAATGTGGGGGTCCATCCCGCCGCTCAGCAGCACAGCGGCCCGGGCAGCAGCCATTTCGCCATCAAGGCCCCCACCTCTCAGAAGGAGCTTTTTTTCTCTTTACATCCTCTCCCGGTCCAGATGCTCCTTCCCCCCCTACCCTGGCCCCTCGTTTAGAGAGGGGATTGTAAAGGAACAACAGATGCTCAACCTCCTAAGGTGCACAGCTACCGTGCTCCTGTCCAAGTTTTTGAAAGCAGTCCCCCCCCCTTTTCCAAAAGGGGGACTCTGACCATTCAGGAACTAAGGCTTGTGCCGCCCAATGGAGAGTTTTCCCAAACCCTAATTCTTTTCCAAAAAGGGAGTACCAGCACTTCATAAATATGTAGAACAGAAAGTGGGTCAGTCCCCTTTGGGTTATCGGTTTTTTTTCCCAAAGGGACAAACCCGCGCGGCCTGGACTGTAAACGGTCGGGCCAGTACGTCCTTTACGGCCCCTGGGGGAATTGCTTCCTGCCCAGGCACACCAACAACTTTGGGCGGAGACGCCGCTTTTCCTCCACTTGTCAAATGCTGCCCTGCGCCAATGTCCCCTAATCCCCTCCACCACCCCCAACCCCCTCCAGCCTCCAAAGTACTGCTCCATCAACCAATGGAGGGCACAGCGGTGTCCCAGTTCTACACCTAGTTGCCTCGCGAACGAAGTCCCCACAGGGGGGAATGCTCCCGCGTCATGCACAAGAAAACGATGGTGGCTTTTCCCCCGGGCCCAATGCAAAAGGAACCCTGGTGACGGGCAATGGGGGGAACTGGTGTCCCCCTACCCAGGAGGGATGGCCATGCCCCTGATGCGCCGTGTTCAATCTGGGGTAAAAAAGGGTTTCCTTAAGTCTTCCAGATCTTTAGAACATTCTCAAAATGGCCCGGGAAAATGGATGCACTTTTTTCCTTCGTACAAAGCCAGGGGCACCCTCCTCGAGTTGCAGCGGGGAAAGGCCTCCCCCCAAAACCCCTCTATATGCGATGTTTCCACCCCTGGAAATTTCCCCCTGCACATGTTTGGGCCGACTGTATGAACAGAGAAAGGCTTAACGATTTTTTTTATGTCCAGGCAGACAGAATTTCTCCCCGGTAACTTTGATGTCAGCCCTGGGGGTATGCGTGACACCTCCTTTTTTGAGGCCTTCAGGGGGCCCGTTATTTTTCGTCGCCCCGGACTACGGGTGAAAAAACCATTCCATGCTTCATTTTCCCGGAACAGTGCTGAAAAATCTTTGGGCGGGGGCTGGAGTGGGCACTACATCCTGGCCACTGAGTCCGGTGGGGATGAAATGGGGAGAGGGGAGGAGGAGGACATTGGGCAGAAGCATTTCTGGTGAAATGATGGATTTTCTACCCGGGGACAAAGAGGGGAGCAGGGCAGTGGAGGGTGGGTGGAATGAGAAGACGAGGCATGAATCCCAAACACCGTGGAGTATACAGTGGAAATGGAGGCGGGAGCCCCCCGGAGTCACTTGTGCAGATTCCCGCAGCATGCTTATTTGCCCGGGTAGGACAGCCCAAAGTCAGCCCGGGAGAGGGATGCTTTGGCTCTCCACCCCCATTGGGCCCCCCGCTACCCGGTCCAAAAAAGGGGGCCTTTTTCCCCGCTATTGAGAGGGGAAAACAAACTCAAATACTATAGGGGGAAAACCCCCTAATCGTTGGGCCCCTGCCTATTCGGGATCGTCCTCCTTGATAGGCGAACCGGGGGTTCCCCGCGCTCACTTTCTACTGCCCCGGGTGTGGGGGAAAGGGGGGGGGGTAGGGGGCAGTACCACTCCATCAGCATAACTAAGTCTGGAGTCATAATGAGCACTTCCTTCACCCCCTAGTGAAAGGGGGCAGTCACCCGCAGCAGCAGCAGCAGCTGGACGTGGAGCATTCCCTGAACCCAAAAGGTTGTGGCCTACTTGGACAGCATCTGCCACCCCCGTTAGAGATCCTGGGGCTACTGGGCAGCCAAACTGGATTTTTGGCCGCAACTTGCCGAGTTTGCAGGGAGAAGCTGCCTCCCGGCCAGTAGTTTGGCATTAAAGGGGTTTTTCATGCCGCGGTGGCCATCGTTACCCCAAGGGGAACCCGCTTGTCCACGGGGAAATTTTAAGACGACCTTTCAAGATGAATCAGGCGTGGATCGGCCAGGGTTCCCCCCCCCAATGCCCTTTGGGGTCAGCTGGGTTTAAAATACCGCCTCAGCCCCCTATTCTATGCCGCCACCCGCCTATCCCCACATTCTGATAGTTTTTTCCCTTGCCACCACCCCTCTTTACCCGGAGGGATTGCCCACCCACCTCAACACTCGTCATTGTGCCCCTCATGTCTAAAGTGCTGCTGGGTTTCTGTTTTCCGTGACATCCACACGTTCATTGTGCACTCTGCGGCCTGGGACTGTTTTGCCACCTCCAGAAGTTTGTGCCCCTCTCTGACCTCATGCTGTTGCTCCCGTATCACCTCCACCTCTTTATTGTGCCACTGCCTGACCTCATGCTGTGACCCCGTGACCCCCGCTCCAGTCATGTGCCGCTCTTGGCCTAATACTTTTTCCACCTCAAAAGTCTTGTGCCCCTCCTGACCCCGCTCTGTGACTTGTCGTGCCCCCCACACGTGTCATTGTGCCACTGCCCGACCTCATATCGCCGCGGTACCCCCACACTGTGTGATTGTGCACTTTGGCTAATACTGTTTTTGCCGCCTCCAAATGTCATTTTGCCACTCCGACCTCATACTGCTGCCGCCGGGCTCCACAAGTGTGATTGGCCCCTCATGGCTTTTAAAACTGTTTTTCCGCCTCCATAATGTCATTTCCCACTGCCTGACCTCATATCTGCCGCCGTGACCCACACGTGTGATTGTGCCCCTCTGTGGCCTAATATGTTTTTCCCCCCAAATGCCATTGTGCCCCGTCTGACCTCATAGCTGCCGCCGTGACCTCCAACGTGTGATTGTGCCACTCTGTCCCTTAAAACTGTTTTTCCCCCTCCAAATTCATTGTGCCACGTTGACCTCATCTGCTGCCCGCCCTGACCTCCACCCCGTATCATTGTGCCACCTGTGGCCTAATTGTTTTGCCCCCTCCATAATGTCTTGTCCCCTGCCTGACCCATAGTGCCCGGGCCCTGACCTCCCCACTGGTGTTGTGCCACTCTGTGGCCTAAAACTGTTTTCCCCCTCCAGAATCCCTTGTGCCACTGTCTGACCTCAACTGCGCCGGGCCCTGACCTCCACACTGTGTGATTGGGGGGGCCCCTCTGTGGGCCAAAACTGTTTTTGCCGCCTCCAGAATGTCATTGTGCCACTGCCTGACCTCTGCTGTGAGCCATCCTCCACACTGTGTGATTGTGCCACTCTGGGCCTAATACTTTTTGCCCCCTCCCAAAAGTCATTGTGCCACTGCCCGACCCATGCTGCTGTGGCGCCGCGACCTCCACCCCTCTATCACTAATTTTCCACCCCGAGTCTCAGCTTGTTTTTTTTCCAGCTTTCCTAGCATGACTTTTCAGGCTACATTCCCGCTTGAGTTTTTTGGGCATTTTTCCCCCCTTTAAAGGCCCCGGGAATTTTTTAGTGAAGCGATTCTAAGAGCGGCGGGAGTCATTGGCGTGTCAAAAAACACAACATTTTTAGAAGACCAAACCAAGCTCCCTCTGCATTTAAGCAGGCCAACCTTTTACAGCACCCCCCAGGGTCTGGGGAGCCCCGGAAATACTGTTTTTTAACGTTTTCGTGCCGAATAATTCGGTCCCAAACAATTTTTTCGAAAAAATTTGGCAAGTGACCGAACCCAATTTTTGGAAATTCGGCCTCTCTAATTTGCAACCCAATTTAAAAAGAAAAATACATCTCGGCTAACTCAAATTTCTAGCCAGACATTCTGCATGTAAAGTATAATTTTTTTTCAAGACTTCATCATTAATGTTCCTCTAAAGGTAAGTAGGGAAAAGAAATGGCAAAGATGAAATGCAGTCGGGTGTAGAAAACCCACAGACTTCACAGGGAGTGAAGGCCGGAAGCAAAGGTGGGTGGGGGAACTGGTCCTATAATAATAATGATAATCTTTATTAATATACTCCAAATATTCCACAACCTTTACAAAAAGAAGTAAAGCACAGCAAAACCAGAAATTACATTATAAAAAAGCACTTTCAAATCAGACATAGGTGTGAGGGCCCTGCAGGCAGTTGGGAAAACCCTTTTTCGGACAGGGGTGGGTGTACCCCCCAGTGGAGTTATTTTTGGGCCTTTTTCTCCCAAACCCAAAAGCTTCACTCTTTACTGCACATATTACACCTCACTTTTAGTCTCTGCCTCTCTTTTTCCCTTTTTTTTACCCCGAAAACCACCCCCGCATGTTTAAATTGGGGCCCCCCCATGCCAGGGCAAACTAGGGCTTTCCTCTGATCCCCATCTACACCAAAATTGTTGCAGTAAAAGCTACAGATTGTCCTGAAAGTTAATTCTCTGAAAATGTCAATGCAAAGCAAATTTTAAGCAAAAAGTTTAGTTGTTAAACAAAACATAAACTAAATTCCACCCCACATATTTCTGTAAAACTAGTTTTTACATATTTGTTAACGGAAGCATTAAATATACCATTTAATGAATTAAGAAGCAACATATCTATCTATCTATCTATTTATCTAAAATAAAATAATTTAATCATAATTTAATCATATATATATATTGTGGCAGAGCGTCCGTATGTGGTCCTAGAAACGTGCCACCAAGGGCCGGCTTTGGTGGGGGAAAAAAACCCCTGGCATCTGTACAAAAGGTTTTTGCAGCCTATGTATGGCTGATATCCAGCCTTATGGGCTGGCTTTCCCGGAACAGCTCGTTGGGGATGGCGTTCCCCCGTTCCAGGAACGTTTTGTGCAACCCCTGGGGGCCTAAAAAGGCCTGTGCTTACAGGTGATCAGGGGGTGTGGTCTGCTACCTGTGTGTGGAGCAGCAGAGAAGCTGGAGACAGAGGCTCTGGCCCTAGAAACGTAGGAGAAGCCGGAACCTAGCAGGAGACTGGGTAAACGATCCTTGTGGTGCTCGGTGATAGGCCGTGGCCACAGATAGACAGGGCTGATCTTTATGTTTAGCTAGTGGCCAGACAAGTGTGAGTCCTATATATGCATCCATTAAAACATACAACTAGTTTTGCAAAAACATGCTGCCTCGTAAAATTTTGTTGAAGGAAAAAAAAATCATGGCTCCTGGATGGTGGAGATGAAAACAAACATTGGCAAGTTCTCAAAGGGATAATAAACCAAAATTGTCAAATAGGAGTTGTAAAAAATACATAAAAAAGCTTTACTTTTATGCTAATATGAGCATCATACAATAGCCAAGAAAACTTCTGTACAATGAGCCTCTACCTTTCTGAAACTTTTGATGTCTTTAACCTTCCTAATAGGAAGACATTACGAGCTGGGAGCTATAGAAAATGCTTAGCTATGCGCCATGGTCCATATGCCTGTTTATACATTACAGGGGTCATTGGTTAAAGGCTCCCTACTGGGAAACTGATTCACAGAACAACTTTGTCTTTAACATAGCATGTCCTCTGCACTAATTCTCTTGTTCCTGAAGTGTAGGATTTTATTTACACACTTAAATCACTTACAACATGCACAATTGTATGGATTTGTTAAAAAAGTTGCCACTCTACTAAAAACATGAAGTATCATTATTATTATTTATTTTTTTTATTTTTTAAGAAAGACCGATGCTATGGATTTTATAAGCATTTTTTCTTTAATATCTGATTTTACATACTGGATCAAAAGCAAAGGTGTTGTCTGATTAATAAATCTGATCACAAGTACTATATTAGGGAATTCTGAGTTCTGAGGGATGTCCTCTTTAGGACCCTTAGATATTAACTGTAGTAGAGAGCATTGTTTACTGATTGATTTCAATTAGAATTCTGCAATCCCTAATTTCACTAGGTGTGGTGCTGTAAAGAAATTGAATACTTGCTGTCATATACCTCCATAGACTATGATTAGTTTCTGGAGGTCCCAGTGATAAAGCATCGTACAATAAGTTTCTTGTTTTGAAATTCTTCGATTAACACGTAGAAAGTGTTAAAGTAATGGTTAAATCCATCCTAGAATAAAGTCTTAGCATAAAGATTATCATTGTTTAACTGTTTACCTTTCACCTAATTCCTGACATATGCTTCCAAGAATTTGGATGATGGGAGTTGTTGCAATAAAATAGTTTGTTCTTAGAAGAATCCTTAAATCTTTAATATGAATGTTTTCCAGGAAATTCTATATCTAAACCGAACAAGGATACTGAAAATCAAATCTCCCAAGTGATGACAACTACGACTCAAACAAAGCAAGGATGTACCTTGTGCGTCCCCTGTGAATCTCCTGCATATATCAAAGACTGCATATACTGGAAAGGTGATGAGAGAGAGAAAGAGAGAAAGAGAGAGAGAGAGAGAAAGAGAGAGAGAGAAAGAGAAAGAGAGAAAGAGAGAAAGAGAGAGAGAGAAAGAGAGAAAGAGAGAGAGAGAAAGAGAGAAAGAGAGAAAGATAGGTAGATAGATAGATAGATAGATAGATAGATAGATAGATAGATAGGTAGATAGATAGATAGATAGATAGATAGATAGATAGATAGATAGATAGATAGATAGATAGATAGATAGAGAATATAGTTTTTACTTGGCTATGTATATATTTGCTGAGCAAATATCATAAGAAAATATAAAAAGAGAACAGGGATAGAATGTTCTGTCTGAAAAGGTGAGGCCGGGCAGTTGTTGGCATCCCATAACTGACACATAAAAACAGGGAAAAAACACAAAAAATATTTATACATATATGTTTAATATGTCTATAAAAGTGATAGTACAAATAAATAAAGCAGGTCAAATAAATATTGAACAAATCACCAATTTTGTAAGTAAATGTGTTTCTAAAAGTGCTATTGACATTAAGGGTCACAAGTTTGAAAACCGTCTAGGTCTAAAACTCCCTCTGTTGCCCATACAACCAATTAGAGCGCCCCTTTCATTTCATATTATACTCCGGAAAAGTGAGAGGGATGCTCTGATTGGTTGCTATGGACAAAAAAGTGAATAGTTTTAGACCTAGACAGTTTTCATACATGTGGCCCTAAATTCTCACCAAATGTCATTAACAACTCATTTAATCCACACAGGCAAAGAAATCAAACCAAAGAAAAAGAGGTACAAAAAGCCATGGAAAGTCATGACACCAGATTAAATCTATCAGTAATTAGGAAGCAATCCTGCTACTTTGTGAAAAATAATATCAGCTATAAAAAGGTGTCTCATTATCAAGGTGCCAAACAATAAACAACATATGATGAGTAAAACCAGTGAGCTTTATCACCTTATTGTTGCAAAACATACTAATGGCATTGGTTACAGAAGAATTTCTAAACTACTGAAGGTGCCAGAGAGTACTGTTGGGGCTATAATCAGCAAGTGGAAATAACATAATTTAATCATAAACTGGCCACAGGCAGGTGCTCCTCACAAGATTTCAGACAGAGGAGTAAAAATAATTATAAAAAAAAATTGTCTAAGAACCAAAGACCACCTGTGAAGAGTGATGTATTCAACCACCATGATCTGTATGCATGCTCACCACACAAGACTCCACTGCTAAACAAAAAGTATGTTCAAGCGCATTTAAAGTATACTCAGCAACATTTCCACAAGCCTGTGATATACTGGGAAAATATAGTCTGGTCAGATGTGACCAAAATTGAACTCTCTGGATGCCAGAAGGCGCCGCATATCACTCCAAAAACACCAGACCAACAGTGAGGTGTGGAGGTTAGAACATCATGGTGGGACTGTTTTTCAGCAAATAGCACTGACAAACTTCATATCTAGGAAGTAAGAGCTGCAGATTTTTATGTTTATTGCATATAGCACAAAGAGGGTAACGTTCCTCATTAGGGAGAAGCACCATGCAGGTGTATGAAGACTTATAGACCATTAGTTTTTCCAGTGACATTTAAATATGTTTTACAAGTCTCATGAGAAATGAGCTAGGACTCTTGTAGCATCAAGAGTCGTTCCACAATAACACATTTGACTCACTAAGCACTGGAGGCTCTCACCTAGCCAACCACAATTCACAATGATGGACAAACAACCGGAAACAACTGTCTGCAGATGAATACTTGGTTAACTCTAGTCCCATTTTCAATGTAAGGCTCAGTGAGTCGAATGTGAATTGAGGACCGTTACATCTAATAGAGATTGGTGCAAGAATCCTAACTCTTTTCCCATGAGCCTTTTAGAATATATATATATATCAGAACTGCCCTTTGGAATAATTCATATGCTCATAGTTTGTCTCTTAGCCTTGGGCACATGCCCTTACAGTTTGATCAAAAATAAGTGCCAAGAACCTCAGATTTTTATGTTTATAATATGTAGCAGAAATTTGTTTTAAAATTATATATTAAGGAGACATGTATGAAGGAAGGCGCCTTGAAGTGAATTGTTGAGTCTTGTTTTCAGTGTATAATGCGCCTGGATGTATGAAAGTGTTTTTTGTGCGATTATAAATGGAGTCTAAATTTTGATGTGCCTCGTCTATGTGTTAGGCGCATTACAGTACTTAGGCACATTAGTAATGTGCCAAACATGTATATGCTATAGATATGTATATGCTATAGACAGGCTGGAAATAAAAGATAAGTCATTAGAATAGCATGTCAGTGAATAGAAACTATGATAGTGATTTTGTTTGGTGAACCACAGGTCCCAGCCAGACCTGTGCTGTGCTGGCTCTTGCTGTATGTAGAATAAAGGGTGAGAGCAGAAAAATTTATTTCAGATTTATTGTAGTAAAATTTAAGAATTAAAAAAAATCTGAACAACATAATCAATGGGTTATTATATATTTTTATATTAATTTTATATGATAACATTTTTTATTAAATTTAAATAATTACATTTTATATAGTTTGATTGTTATCAGAAATTACTTTTTATTATTGCACTGTTGTAAGTTGAGAAATAAGGGACATTTTTTTCCCTAACAGCAAATCTAGCTCCACTTTGACTCCTCAGGCTCAGGCAGACCACATTGAAATAGGTTCGAGTGTAGTGTGGTGCAACACGCCCCCCAAACGGCCACAAAAACCCCCCCTCGTATTACGTTTAAAAGTGTTGATTTCTTTTGAACAATGCCCTAACACATTCATTAGCGAAAATTAGAAACATCGTAGCCGGCTCACTAAGGTGCATTTTTTGCCAGAAAAGGGTGAGAAAACCCACCTGGGGGGAAGAATTGTAGTCTTGCCCCCCGAATGGGTTTTCCAGGATGTTGGGTCTCTAGTATTGAAAAATAGAATTTTTGTAGAACAAAATCTTGGGAAAAACAAAAATTTTCAGGGGATGAATGAAGTAATTGATTGACAGATCAGCAGAAGATCAATGGGTAAATTGATGCTAAGTATTGTTCCGTTACAACCAGGAGAAGTCACAACAAACCCAACAGTCTTAATGAAATTTCCCCTTTAAAATCGCTCTTCCCCTTTTTTCAATATTTGAAAAAATGTCATAATTTGTATAAATTTTTTAAGACAAAAACTTTCATTTTAAAATACATATTAATGAACAAGCAATACTTTTCGATATAATGTCCCTTCTCATTTCCTGAATATTTTCTGATCCTTCAAGTCCTGTGGCCAAAGTTAAACTTGGCAAAATCTTGTGGTTTCTAGTTATTGAATATTTCTCAGTGTGTCTGCTTATATGTTTAATCAGCCACATCTGTGTAAATCCTTTGTTACTGTGGTTTACTCTGATCATCCAAATTCTTTTAATCACATTTCACTAATAAGGTAAAAGGTAAACATTTGAACAAATCAAAACTTTAGATAAAAACTCCCTTTCTAGATTTTAACCTTATTTTCCAAAAATTTCCCCCTTTTTTTTAATCATCTTTTTCCCAACGCCTCAACCTACCTTATAGTCTACAAGACGCTTCTGCTTCTCAAAGTGCAGATGCAATGACACACAAAAATGTACAGCACTCTGCAAGCTCTAAGGGTGACATGTATGAAGGAAGGTGCATCGAAGTGAATGTTAGTCTCATTTCAGTGTAAAAAGGGGTAATGTTGGGGAAATGGTTTTTTTTTGAGTTCATAGATGGTTAGTAAATTTGACGTTTCCTGTGTTTTGGCACATTACGGGAACTTGGGGGCAAATAATGTGCCCCCATATGTATAAAGGGTATAATGGGCTGGGAAAAAAAAAGAAGTCATTAAATAGCATGTCAGGAAAAAGAAACAAGGTACTGATTGGTTGGAGGACCACAGATCCCGCAACACCTGGCGGCTGGCTCTGTGTATGTTGGAAAAAAGGGGGAAGCACAAAAAAACATTTCAAATTTAATGAAGTAAAAATTTTTTCAATATAAAAAAATTAACCCCAACTCAGTGGGTTATTTAATGAAAAATAAATTTAAAAGGGAAAAAACTGAGCCGGCTACAATGTTAATGCACCTAACCCAAAGTGTTGGCACATTTGTTGTGACTCAAAAACTTTTAAGCGCCCCAAAAAATAAGGGGTTCTTGGGGCGTTATGGAGGTGTGTCACCAATCCGAAATTAGACACATAAAAAATGTGGTTTGGGGAAAAAAAGGCTTACTGCGGGAAAAGGCAGACCTATCTCAAGTGGTCTTTTAGCCGAGGAGCGAAGTAAGCGGTTTGCTTAAAGGGGCCAAAAATGTCCAATATTTTTCAACTCCCCCGTAGATTAATAAAAATAATTTCTAATAATTACAAAATTTAAAGTTTTTTAAATTTAATAAAAAATGTTTGATCATAAAAATAATTTAAAAAAAGTATAATATTCCAAAAATAAAAAAATCCCCCTATAAAATGATTTAAAAATTCAAAGAATCTAAAACTAATTTTACATTTTAACAACCCAACTGATGCGTTTTCAGATTTTAAAAATTTTTTAATTTTTTCTACATTAAAATTTTATATTTATTTTTGTGCTCTCCCCCCTTTATTTACATACACAAAAACAAAAACCTGGATCTGGCGGGACCTGTTTGGGCCTCCAAGTAAGATCATTTTCCCAAATTTTTTATACAGACACCTATTCTAATCATTTTCTTTTTTTTTTAGCCCATTAACATGTTTTCCCTAATTGTAAAAACAGGGTTTTGGGATAAGAAAATTTCAACCCCTTTAAAATCGCACAAAAACCATTTCATACATTCAGGCGCATTAAAAACGAAAAAGAGACTTGGGCATCACTTCAACATCCTTTTCCCCAACATTTTTCACCCTTAGAGCTTGCAGAGTGCTGACATTTTTTTGGTCATTGTCTGCACTTTGAGAAGCAAGAAACTCTTGTAGACTTAAAGGGAGGTTTTTAAGGCAAAAATTAAATTTGAAAAGGAAAAAAAAGGGAATTTGGAAAAAAAATGGTTAAACCTAGAATGGGAGTCCATCATAAAAAATTAAAAATTTTTTCAAAATGTTTACCTTTTCCAAGTAAATGGAAAAGAAATTTTTTTACAGAGGGAAACCACAGTAACAAAGGGTTTTCACAGATTTTTGATTTTAAACATTTTTCAGACACACTGAGAAATATTCAAAACTAAAACCCCAAAAATTTTGCCAAGTTTTCTTTGGCCAAAACTTAAAAAATCAGCAAAAAACAGGAAATAAAGGGACATTATATCGAAAAGAAAGCTTGTCCATTAATAGGATTTTTAAAGATTGTTTTATTGTCTTAATGATTTATCACAAATTATGACATTTTTCAAGTATGAAATAAAGGCAAGAGCTGACTTAAGGTGAAACTCTCATTAAGACTGTTGGGTATGTTGTGACTTCTCCTGGCTGTAACAGAACAATACTTAGCACCAATTTACCCATTGATCTTCTGCTGATCTGTCAATCAACTACTTCATTCATCTCCAAAAACTGAATATCAGTTTTACCAAGATTTAAGTATCTATCAGAAAATTTCTATTGTTTTCATTACTAGAGAGCCAATTTCATCCATGGACCTATTCAGGAGCAATGACTACAGATTGCATCCCCCTAGAGCTGGCAACAGACAGCTATGATTTTTAGTATAAGTGTGGTAGAACAAGGAAGAAATCCTCTCTGCATAATAAATAGAAGACCAAAGCCTTAGCAAGTATATTAGAAATTACTATAATACTCCATGACATGTTTCAATTTTATTTCTGAGAAACAAAAACATGTGATAGTAGAAACATTTTTAAATGTGATGATGTATATTTTACCTGTTCTTTATTTAGTTCAAACAAAATCTCAGAATTTTTTAGTGTGAGTTAGCACATTTGGAACCCAAAACTGTTTGATACACATCCCCACAGTATTATGCAGAGGATGAAGCTTAATTGCAAACAGTGGTGCCCTGTTGGGCAGGTGAAATACTGTATTACTGGGTAAAAGTCTCATTTGAAAACCACATTTTATGAATTTATGAGTTTATTAGCCCACAGATGCTCTCTAGAGTTGTATTGTGGTATATCCATATGACATACTTAATAACAGTATTTTAATACTTGAGAAACAAAAATGAGAAGTTATTATTTGCCTTGAGAATTCGTCCCCTATGTTCTCAAACCATCTAACATTGGTTTGGAATATTTATGTTTTCAGTCAAACAAGAGGGCCATATGCTTAAGGGAATGTTCAAACGATGTACTGCAGCGCGTACAGTATGCGCTGCAGTACATCATGTCTTTCGGGAGCTCGTGCTAATAGGCGCGCAGTCCCGCAGCGTGGGAGGGGGCGGCAGCCCGCTGGCCCTATTGACATTCATTACTCGTGGTGCGTATTCATCACAAGTAATTGACATGTCACTTATCTTCCCGCTCGTACAATACGATCGTATTGTACGAGCGGAGAGAGGAGGCGTATTCCATAGTTCTCTGTGAGAACTATGGATTACCATAATTTCGGCGCGCATCTCACCCATATTAGAGCACAAATACACGGCAAAATGCGCGCCTAAATTACCCCGTGTGAACATAACCCTAACAAAGGTGTCAGTCAATTATAGATGCTTTTCCTGAAGGGAGTAGTTAGTAAACTACTTTTTAAACCTTCTAGAATATCTCCTTCTGAAACAACTGATCGGACATGTTAAATTTGATCCCTCTTTGTCTTGACACCTGCTGCTGGGGGTGAACGCCGTACACTAAAGATAGCAAACCTGCTAAGATCAGCACGATGAGTCAGCATTTATATAATGTGTATGGACATCTTTACTTCAGGGTCTTTAAAAAAATATGCTGTGCTTGGCTAATGCCATAAGCGATATATAAAATAAATCCACTTTGGTTAAATGGAGTATTTTCACTTTTTACAAATGGATGAATATAATCCATTATGTTTCTAGGATTTTGACCTGGTAATTGCTATGACTTTTCTAAACCATACCAGTCTGTTCATGTACAACACAGGCAAGGATATAGTGCTTTAACAATCAGCTCAAATATTGCTTCCAAGACCTTTTGTAGGCCATATAGACATGTTATTAGAGATGTGGCAGGAAGCCTATACTTGTTCACTCTTCTTGTCTGAGATCATGTGTTGATAGGGCCTTAGATGTAGTTCAAGAGCTCCCTTGGTTCAATCTATGGACCGATTGGCTGGAACCTTCAATATGTTCAAGAACATCCTAATGGAGCATCTATGAAACATTTTTCTTGTGGTTAAAGGATGAAATTATTTACAAATTACACTACAACTACTGTTAGTGTAACCAGCAGAATCGATTTTTTAGATGGGTGCAGGAACCTCCCCCCTCCCCTTCACATGATGTGAAGATAGACCAGAATATTATAAACCAAACCAGTTAGATGTGATGGAATTCCCTGATGATTAATTCATTAGATATAATTGATTACCAACATGTGATCCTAAAAAGTAAGATGCATAAGGGACTGTTTTTTCACATGACATGTCATTTGGACTTAAAGGTAAACTGTCATATCCATGGTTTCACTTGTTTTCAGTTACAGTCAACTTATCTCATTAAAGCCTTCCAATTTGTTTTTCTTCCTAGTCTGTTGCTATCAAGGTGCCCATTAGTGCCACTAATTTTGGTTAGCAATAAAGGATTTATGACAATCACAATAGTCGTCTGTTGGGTCACATGACTTGAACTCTGACCTACTGAAAGACATGGTGCATTGGATGCAAACTGGAAGTTAGTCTCTCTATGCATCCCTATTCAACGGACATTGATCAACCCAATGACTGCAAAGGGAGATTGCCTTCCAGTTTCCATCCAAAGCACCATGTCTTTCAGTAGGTCAGAGTGGAGGTCACATGATCCAACTGAAGACTGGCATGCAGGTCAGAAATCCCATATTTAGCTGACTGTAGCTATTGCTACCTAAAAGTCATTTTTAATGGATTAAAAAAAAATAGAATGTTCCTTCAACATGACTAGTTGATTGATATTAAAGATAAGTGAAACCATGGATTTAAATAAGAGAATCATTAAACAGGTGTCCACTTTGGAAAATTCTAACGTGTTAGAAGGGTCCCATAAAGCTGATCACAAAGGGCGACAGGTATGATTTTTAAAAGTAGTGTAGAATGTGCCTGAATCTATGAACCTGTTCTACTGCGGGTTATAAATCAGGCATAGTGGTCTACCTGTTCCAGCAGTAATGCTCCTGGATTTGCCGTACTGAAGCTATAAATCTGTAGAATCGTACGGTTGTAGTGCAACACACCTCCAGCACCTACTCCAGTCTCAGGCGCATTACAAAGTGCCACAGACGCTCTGTAATGCCCCTGAGACTGAAGTGCAACTGGTTAAATATATAGCGAACAGATACATACATGTCCCCCAAAGTGACCCTCCTACAATGACACCACAGTGGAAATGAAACATTACACAATGGCCATTAAATGACGGGATTGTATATATAGTGTACAGCAGGATGGGTCCTTCAGAGCACAAGATATTATTTCAATTTTTATTTTCCATTTTCGCCAATAAGAGATGATTTTGAAAAAAATATCAAAGTCTATAAATTTAGAATTTCCTAATGTGGTAGAATAAATAAGGGATGACATGTATGAACGTTGGCGCTGACAGACCAGTTCTAAAGGCAGTGTATAATACACCAGAATGTATGGACCAGTTTTTCTGCAGGTCATACATATAGGCGCATTGTAGTTCCACTACTACTACAAATCTGGCTCAGGCATCACCTTTACCCTGCTCTGGCTGTTGTAACTGTTTTGCGCCTAGGTTTGGCATCAAAGAATCATAAATGTGCCTAATTCTAGGAATGTGGTGTGAAGCCCCCAGAACACCCCTAATCTTTGGCGCACTAAAAAGTGTCTTTGGCACATTACACAGACACTTCTTGTGCCAAAGTTTGGAGTCCACCTGCTCATACATTCTTTTTGGCTCAAAGTACACCAGAAAACTGGCACAGCCCTGCTCACACATGTCGCCCTAGGTTTCTAAACTAGACAAGCATTTCAATAAAGACTAGGGACGACATGTAAGAATGGGGCTGTGCCAGTTATCTGGTATCAAAAATCTGTAGTAGACCTGTTCTATAGATGTATGAACAGTCGCCCTCCAAACTTTGGGGTGTTCTGTGGGCGTCGCACCACATTCGTAGGATTAGACACATTTATGATTCTTTGATGCCAAATCTAGGCAAAGAACAGTTAGAGCAGCCAGACCAGGGTAAATGTGGTGCCTGAGCCAGACTTGTGGTATTGGCTCTACACTGCACCTGTATGTATGACCTGCAGAAGAACAGCCAGACCAGGGTAAAGGTGGTGCCTGAGCCAGACTTGTGGTATTGGCTCTATACTGCGCCTGTATGTATGACTTACAGAAGAACAGGGTCATACATTCTGGCGCAGTCTATACTACCTTAAAGCGATTTAGAACTGACCTTTAAGCGCCAACGTTCATACATGTCACCCTAGGTGTTGGCACGGAAGATAAGTAAAACAAGGATATAAAAAGGGTCTACTTAAGCGGTTTTGATGTCTTGAATTTAGAAAGCTGTCATCCATGACAAAAACTAGGAGAATGAAATGACTAGTATAAACATTCATGAGTATCTTTGAAGATATTCCCTTGAAAATACACTTAATAATCCTCTTTAAATGTTCCAAGACTCCTGCTGTGCCCTTCAATCATTTTACACTTGTACTTTATGTCCTAGAGGGTGCTATATTTTAGCTGAACAGAAAATGTTCAACTCCCTTGTTAGGTATAAAATAATTTTTGAACAATGTAATACTGAATCGAGCATTGTGTATCAATCTATACATGGGAGGAAAGCTAGATACAGTAGACATTTTCAAAATGACTGTAATCACATAGGAAACTTGTGTGCTTTTTCCAGGTTAGGAAGTGTAATAACTCAACTAAAGAAAGTAAGAAAAAAGTGGTTTCTTCCAGAAACAGCACCACATCTATTGGAAAGCTGTGTCTTGTATTGTAGCTCAGATTTGATGAAACGAATGGAGCCGACTTAAAACACTCTACACAATCTGCAGATACCTATGGCTGTTTTTTTTATAGAAAGAATTTAAATGTTTCTAATCATGTACAACCCTTTTAATGTCAAACATCTGAGTGACTTCAATGACAAACTCAATGGAAAAGAGAATTGTGAACCGTTCTTGTCAGTCTTTGGTTAATGATGGTCATGAATTTTTTTTAGAGTGAAATTGTAGTGTAAAGGGTATTGCAAAACTTTAGGTGGAATCTTAGGGAGACATGTATGAATGCAGGCACTTCAAAGTGAATTGTCGAGTCTCATTTTCAGTGTATAATGCACCTGAGTGTATGAAAGTGGTTTTTGTGTGATCATAAATGAGGTCTAAAGTTCATCGCGCCTCGCCTATGTGTAAGGCACATTACAAAACTTAGGCGCATTAGTAATGCACCTAACATGTATAAAGGCTATAGATAGGCTGTAAATAAAAGTCATTAGAATAGCATGTCAGTGAATAGAAACTATGGTACTGATCTTGCTTGGGGGACGGCAGGTTCCAGCCAGACCTGTGGTGGCTCTTGCTATATGTAGAATAAAGGGTGAGAGCAGAAAAAATACATTTCAAATTTAATGTAGTAAAAATGAAAAAATTGTAAAATCTAAACAACAACATCAGTGGGTTATTTAATGTAAAACTAGTTTTAGATTCTATTCAATTTAAATACATTTTATAGGAGATATTTTATATTTTTGGGATTTAATATATTTTTATATTAATTTTATATGATAACATTTTTATTAAATGTAAAGTATTTAATTTTATATATTTTGATAATTATCAGAAATTACTTTTTATTATTGTACTGGTGTAAGTTGAGAAATAAGGGACATTTTTTGCACTTATGGCAAATCTAGCTCCACTCTGACTCCTTGGGCTCAGGCAGACCACATTGAAATAGGTCTTCCTATCCAAGCAGTAATGCGCCTAGTTTTGCTGAATCACATTCATATATGTGTCTAATATTACGAATGTGGTGCGCCACGACCCCAGAACGCTCCACAACGCCCCCTCATGTTAGGTACATTTTAAAGTGTTGAGTCTTACAAACAATGCACCTAACACATTCATTAGGCACAATAGAAATCGTAGCCGGCTCAGTTAGGCGCATTTTACACCAGAAAAGGGTAAAAAACCTGATCATTCATGTCTCCCTTAAAGTCCAATTTCCAATTACTTTTGCAATTCGAATTATTGACTAGCGTTAATTTCTCCCCTTGGGAAAAGTTGATGAGGTAAAGATAAAATACAGAGCCACTGGTGTGGGCAAACTCAAGTCTCCTTCAGGGTGTGACTCCTCAAGGAGCTGTTTTTATTGGCAAAAATCTGGCCTGCACCCCTTTCATTCTAACACCAATAAAATATCATTTATTAGCTGACAAAACACCACTGGCCATTCCAATTAATGTTTGGCAAAGCCAAAGGAGTAAAAATAATAATGCACATCTCATGATTTTTACCTAAGCTTTTAGAATAATTTGCTTGTTTACTTACGGTTTATAAGATTTGATGCATATATCCATTAGATCACTGTCTATATTTTAGATATCCCAGATTATGGTGACTCTGGAGGAAGTGAATATAGATCGTACTGTTTTATGATTCATTACATCATCTCTTATTAAAAATATATCTTCCTTTGTATCTGTTTCAAAAGACCCCCGACACACGGAAAACAAGATGGCTGTATGTTGAGAAAACTTATGCTTAAATAGCAACACTTAATTAATTTCTTCCACAGTAGTAAGTAGGCTTACTCTATTTTTGGTAACCAGTGATTAGGACAAAATCCATAAAGCTCTGATGAAAGCATTTCAACAAAGCTAAAAGTTCCAATAAGGACCTTCATACCTTCCCAATATAGAAGGCATGCGGTACCTAGAGGAGCCACTGTTTTTTTTATTGACTTTAAGGGCACAGCCACACAGCATATGTAAGATGCTGGTTGGATTCTGTTTAAGAATCCGACCAGTACTTTATTGTCCTTTGCATGGTTTTGGGGGATGGTTCTGTCCGCGGTTTGCAGATTCGCCCATCCTCCATAACCATGAAACTGCACACTTTCTGCAAGAAAACCAGGTGGAAGATTTGTGCATGTTCCAAGTTTTTCAGAACACCAATGGAGATGGCTTCTTGTCGGTTTCCAAATCTGCAAACCATCTGAAAATCCGACCAAGAAACCAAGCCATGTGGATGAACCTTTAAGCTTAGAGGTTCCTTTCACACTGAGAAATGTAAAGAGGGCACAAATATCAAGTGGGATTGTTACCTACTGGCAGAAAGAGATGGATGCTATATACCTGATGTTGCCAAATTTGTGTGGTTTCTATATAGTTTGGGTGGAGGAGAAGGACAACTTCCTTTTTTTTTATTAAAGAAATAGATCTAGGAAAACGCAAAACAATTGTGTCAAATATAAAAATCATCTATGTGGGTTTTTCATATTTTTTTTAATGGTAAAAGACACAAAAAAAGCATAATAAAGTGAGTACACCCCTCATATTTTTGTTAACCTCTTCCCAAAATTGGCTATATCTATACATCCTAGCCAGAAGTGACTTTCCGCAAATAGCCATATGGGTACATCCTGGACATCGTGCAGGCTAACATGTGGACACTGCAAAATCGTAACATGGCACCAGCCTTATATTGCAATGCAGCAGCAACGATCACCGCTGCTGTGTATGTATCTGACATCCCGGCAGTGCAATTAACACATCCAGGCTGTCTTTGATGTCAACATGACCCGCAGTGCATTGTGGGCATGGCCAGTCTGGTGACTGACAGTCAACACAGAGATCAGTACATAACAGAGCTGCTATGTACTAATCTCTGCTGTATCAGTCAGCAGGACATCACTGATATAAATTTCTTATGGGGAAAAGTGAAAATAAAATGTGAAAAAGTAAAAAAAAATGTAAAACACAATTACAAAAAATAAAATAAAAACACGTATACCACCCTTTCCCTCTTCACAGATGCCAATCACCCCCAAAAAGATTAAAAATAAATAAAATATGCATATTTAGTATTGCCACGTGCGTAATAACCTACCCGATAAATCTGGTAATTAACCCACACAATAAACGACGGAAAAAAATAAAATAAATAACAGTCACAGAATTCCGACTTCAGTTCATCCTGCAGCACATAAAATGGAATAAAAAGCGATCAAAAACTCATATAAACGCCAAAGTGGTTCCAATTAAACAGTCAATTCATCCCGCAAAAAGAGAACCCTTACACAGCTCTGTATACGGAAAAATAAAAAACAGTTATGGCTATCAGAAGATAGAGATGCATCCATATTTGTTTTACACTATAAAATCACCTTTTTTTTTTTTTTTTTTAAAGCGCTTCAATATAAAACAAACTATATAAATTGGTTATCACCATAATTGTATTGACCCACAGAGTAAAACTAACTTGTCACATATACTGCACGGTGAGAGCTGTTAAAAATAAAAAAAACACTAATAGGATTGCAGTATTTGCTATATTATATAGGGAGAAAAGCTGAGCTCTGTGATATATAGGGTTATATGATAGAGGAGAGAAGCTGAGCTCTGCAACATATAGGGTTATATGATAGAGGAGAGAAGCTGAGCTCTATGATATATAGGGTTATGTGATAGAGGAGAAAAAGCGAGCTCTGTATTTAGGGTTATATGGGTAGAGGGAGAGAAGTAAGCTCTGGGGATATATAGGGTTATATGATAGAGGAGAGAAGCTGAGCTCTGTGATATATAGGGTTTATATGATAAGGGAGAGGAGCTGAGCTCTGTGATATTAGGGTTATATGATGTAGGGAGAGGGGCTGAGCTCTATGTTTTAGGGTTATATGATAAGTAAGAACTGAGTCTGGATATTATATGGTTAAGATAGAGGAGAGAAGCTGAGCTCTGTGATTTAGGGTTATATGATAGAGGGAGAGAAGCTAAGCTCTGTGATATATAGGGTTATATGATAGAGGAGAGAAGCTGAGCTCTGTGATATATAGGGTTATTGATACGGAAAAGAAGCTGAGCTCTGTGATATATAGGGTTATATGATGGAGAGGAGCTGAGCTCTGTGATATATAGGGTTATATGATAGAGGAGAGAAGCTGAGTTCTGTGACATATAGGGTTATATAATAGAGGGAGAGGAGCTGAGCTCTGTGATATATAGGGTTATATGATAGAGGAGAGAAGCTGAGCTCTGGGATATATATGGTTATATGATAGAGGGAGAGAAGCTGAGCTCTGTGATTTAGGGTTATATGATAAAGGGAGAGAAGCTGAGCTCTTTGATATATAGGGTTATATGATAGAGGAGAGAAGCTGAGCTCTGCGATATATAAAGTGTTATATGATACAGGAGAGGAGCTGAGCTCTGTGATATATAGGGTTATATGATAGCAGAGAGAAGCTCCCTTCCTGATTAGACAGAGAGCAGAGAGTGATGTCACCCTGGTCGGACAGTGTAGTCCTTATCTCTAACAAGATTAGATTAACTAACTAGTGAAAAGCACTTGTACTCAGAGAGCACTGTGTCTTTTGTTTACTGAGGATTAAATTGCCTGCACTTCTGTCAGTGTAAGAGCTCAGCTAGTTATAGAGGAGTTAATATGCTAATCACCTCTACAGAATCACCTACAGCCTGGCCAAGCAGTGCGAGTCTGAAGATGCCTGTGATTCTGTGAAACAGAATGGTAAGACAACCCCTTTAAGGCTGAATAAATGTGGCACATCTTTGGGTGGTCATGTACCTGTTTGAAAAAATCTAAACCACCTGGGACCTGGGAGCAGATTTCTGTCTTAATTTGCATCACTTTTTTGGCACAAATTATAGTAAATTTGACAAGATGAGGCCACACCAATATTTGGTTAACCCACTTTTCATAAATTTGGCTTTCTCAGGATAAAGAAGCTTAAAAGTCGCACATTTTTGTGCAAACACTGCTTGCACAAAAAAATTGCAATTTTTTGTGCTAGTGCCATTTGTACAATTCGTGACTTTTAACACCAGAATACCAGCGCAAAATGCTTCACACATTTCCCTTATGCTTACACTCTCCAAGTATTAGGTAGCATTAATAAATCTGCCCCTATATGTCTCAATGTAGCGTACACCGTTGCAATAGAGACTCATTTATTTCTTTACCACTATATGGCTTTTCCATAAAGCTTAATGAATAAAAATACATCTACTTGGGTGTGATATGAAGCTCTTATGAACTACAAGCTAAGTTTTACACTGATGACAGAGCTGCAGCATCAGGCAAGCAAACAAAAGATGTCTGAAGCTGCTCCTGCAGAGATACAATAGGTTTTCCTGCATCAAACAGAAAACTAGAGATGACTTATCGTGCTATCGCCATGGATGGTCCTAAATAGCTCACTCAGCTCTGATGCATCTGTACATCCAGAACTTGATTAAAATGTGTGTCTGTATATAATGTTCAGAGGCTGCCAAAACAGGAAATCATTATTTTAGATGCTTTAGCTTGGCTGCACTTTCTGTACTGGAAACGAACCAGGAGTTTGTTCATCTCTATGAGAAAGAAATATCATCTAACAGGATCTGTTACTATAGATTCTGTTCAGCACCAAGTGTCTCCTGGGCCCGAATGTAACATCAGGGCCCCTCACATATCATGAGCTATTTGTAATTCTGGCGACTTCTTATGTGGCAGAAAAATTGGAAATGAATCATTTTGCTAATATCAGGGTTCACGCAGCTTCAGACTCACACATCCTTGTCAGGCTGTGGGTTACATAGTTACAATGTTAAATTGTTAGTACGGTTGAAAAAAGACACGTGTCAATCAAGTTCAACCAAGGGTGGGGAAAATGTAGTTGAAGGGAGAGACAAGGACATTAAGCACAGCCTCACCACCGGTTAATGCCCTGAAACCCACAAGGCAAGAATCAATCTGCTCCAGTGGAGACCATATCTCTGACCCCAGAGCCTCCACCAGCCAGATCCAGAATTTTACATAGCTACATACGCATTCATATTCTTTAGTTCCAGGTAGGTATATAAGCCTTTCTTGAAACTCTCTACAGTTCCTGCTGTGACCAGCTCCTCAGGCGGCTATTCCACAGATTCACAGATCTTGCAGTGAAGAACGCTCTTCTCCTCTGGAGATTGAATCCTTTGTGCTTCTCTTGCAGTGATTAGCAAATCAGCTTTAAATTCCCAGCGCTGAATTTAGGAGACACTAGGCTACATAGCTCAAACAGGGTGAAAAGCAGTGCTTACTAAAAGTATCCACCTCCTTTGTTTATTAGCCCCTTGAGGATCTTGCATTTTTTTTGGTTGACACGTTTGTTTTCTCCTCCTCGCCTTCCAAGAGCCATAACTTTTTTATTTCTCTACCTAACTAGCAAATGGAGGCTTTTATTTTGAAGGACAAGATGTACTTTCTAATGGTGTTATTCACTATACCATAGAATATACTGGGAAACCGCAAAAAAAAAATTCAAAGTGTGTCAAAATTTGAAATAAATAATTACTTGCACAATGTTTGCGTTTTTTTTTTTTTTTTTTTTTAAGGAGTTCACTTTTTTTTTATAAATGATGTGTTATCTGTATTCTGCAGGTTGATACGATTCTAGCAATACCAAACATGAAGGGTTCTCTTTATGTTTTGGTACCGTAAAAAAATCCAAACAATTTCTAATTATGAAATTTGCGCTGTGGCACCATTTTCTGCGACCAATAACTTTTTTGTACTAACACCTACAGACTTGAGCAAGGGTGCAGCCTGAAGTGTACTTTTTATTGGTGCCAGTTTGAAATACATGAGATTTTTTTGATCACTTTTATTCCAATTTTTAAGGGACGTGAAATGACAAAAAAAACTTCGCAATTTTGGCGTTTGGATTTTTTCTACGGTGTTCATAAATTATATTATGTTATATTTTAATAGATCAGACTTTTTCGGACATGCCGATACCAAATATGTGTACTTTTTTATTACTGTATTTTTTTTTAGTTATAAAATGTCTTTAAACTTTTTTTCTTTTACTTTAATATTAAGTCACCCTAGGGTGTTTGACCACTAGGAGGTGCAATAATTTATGCAGCCTCATGGATTGTATAGACAATGCATTAGGGTGTACAGAGATGGCGGTTTCACTACTTCCTTCCTGGGCAGGAAGTATTGAAACAAAATAACATGGCGACGATGTCAGCCTTCACAAGTCTTCCAGCTGCTATGTTAAGCAATCTGAGCCCCGCGATCTCTCATTGGGGGCCATTATCAGAGTGAGGAACGGTGCATGTTTTCATATTGTTTTTTGTAAGAAATACAGAATTTTGAACAATGAAATACTTATGAGGTATATGTTGGTATAATGTACATAAAGGTATTTCAATTGTACAATTTAAGATGGAGGCTCTAGCATGAATACATGGCAGCATAAGAGGGTAGATTGTATATATACAGTATATATGTTTTTATAGATACATATTATTTATGATATTTATATGAATATATATGTATATGACACAGGAATTTCTTACACTGTGATAAATATATATATATATATATAAATATATATATATATATATATATATATAATATATAATATATAATATATATTATAATATAATAAAATATATATATATTATATGGTAGGGTAGGGTTAACAATCCTAATAGGACTCCTTAAGAGACAGTGGAAGTTCTGCTTTTCCCACCCACATACAGTGATATCAACTTTCCCTGTACTAGTATGTGCATGGAGCACCCTTTAACTTGGTTTGGGTGTTATAAGTTCCCGATCCCGGCTTACCCAAAAGGCCCGTGAGAGAAGAATTTACGTCGCATCATCTAAGCATTCAGGAATAAAATCTCTTTTTTTGCTTTCAATCATCATTGGGCAGTGTGGAATTTTTCGACCCCCTTTAATTTTTATTAAAATTTTTTTATATAAAAATTGTAATTAAATATTTTATAAATAAATAAACATATCTATTTTATTTTAATTATTTATGTAATATATATTATTATTTATATTTATTTATCTTTTAAACGGGAACTCAGTGTTAAAAATGCAGTCTAATCTGTGGGCAGTATGTTACAGAATAACGAGGTAACATGCATATTTGTGGGAAAAGATTTAGGAGAAATAGTCAAATTTCATTTAAAGCTCTGCTCATGTTTGTTTTTAAAGTCCAGTGTACGGCTCTAATCAGTGATTGACAGCTTTTTCCTTAGGGTCTGTCCACAAGACAATGGTTTCCAGTCGGAATCCATGTGGATTCTGACATGAAATACTCATCTTATAACAAATATAAAATTATACTCATTGACCTCAATAAAAAAAACACGTTGTAGTCTTTGCAATGCATATTTTCGCAGGTTGGTTTTTTAAGTGTAAAAAAAAACTGGATATGTTCAATATTCCACCGTCTTCCATGTTAAAAAACGCATCCAAAAGATCTCTATGTCGGATCAATGTCTGTAGTAAGACAACCCCTTTAAGGTAAGGATCAATTCAATTTTTGTTGGCCCAAATTTTCTAGATCTTGGTACAATTCGTCATTGACCCGAATCCAAAGCGCAACACTAGCAATAAGCAATGGGAAATAAAAATGATTACAAAATAAAATTGCCCTAACATCCCTTTATGCAATGTATGTGAAAGATAAGACCCAATAAACTAGGAAAAGAAGGACGTGTTTTCCATAATTATTAATAATATTTCCATCTTTCTACACTAGATGGTAGTCTGTGTTTTCCTATATCATTCTGACACAAATTGTATCTTTTTTCTTAAATAGAAATCTATTTGCATGTAATTATCATTCATGCAACGCTCAAGAACGTGTCAGGTGTTGATGTAGACACAGTATTGTGCATTAAGGAAGGAGATCTTTACATGTGACAAATAAAAAGGCACCAGTACTTTTTTAAAAGTAAAATTAAAGCTAGCAGTTTTTCTTTACAACCAGATGTAACATAAAATTAAAAATTAGTGAAAAACTGATAATTCCTTAAAAAAGATAATATTTGTCATTAAAAAATAAAAAATAAAATAAAAAAAAAAAAAAAAAATAAAATATAAATTTTTTTTTTTTTTTTTTTTTTTTTTTTTTTTTTTTTTTTTATTTTAAAAATTTTTTTTTTACAAAATCCCCACACCCCCCCATTGAAAAAAGAAAAATTTTTTTCCCACATTTACAATTGTGGGCCACCATTAAAAACTTCAAGGTTGCGCCAATGGAAACCCCCTTCCACTCCTCCAAAGATACATCATGGAGTGGGGGGGAATTTAAAGGGCCTTTAGCCCTCAAAACTTCTGTTTGAAGATGCCCCACAAAGCCCCAATGGAGTTTAGGTCTGGAGACAGCTTGACCAGTCCGCACCTTTCCCCATTTTTTTTTTTTAAGGCAGTGGTTTTCTTGGAGGTGTTTTGGGGGTCAATCATGTTGGAATTGCCTTGTGGCCCAGTTTCTTAAGGGGGGGTGATCAAACCCCTGCTTAAATATGTCACATAATGTTTGGGATTCAATTAATTTTTAAAGGGGTTTCTCACTAATTATTTACTTATCTCATCCTGTTTTTTTGGTTTCAAATTTGAATTAGGGGCGGTTTATGGCTTCCACTAGTTTGGATAAAGTCAGGGGGCTTAAATATAGCAACCAGTGCGGAAGTTCAGGATAATCAAAAGGTCTGAGCTATACGACCGAGGGGCGAAGCAGCCCATAAAAGAGGGGTTTTCTCAGAATAGGTAGGAGCTGTTTTTGGACTTTTTATTGCAAAGTGAATTTGTCTTTTGAAAAATTCTTTAAATAAAAAGGCAATCCTTCTACTGAGAAAAACCCCTTTAATGTTGACTGTAGCAAGCCCAAAAAACTTGTATCTTTTCTCTTCTTGGTTGTGCCACACATAATTTTACACCTTTCTAAAACCCCAAATAAGTTTTTTATGGTTCATCAACCCAGGTATGGTTCCCAGTTTTTAACCATGTCCCCCTCTACTTGTCTTCAAAAACTGTTTTTTGGGCTTTTTGTGTAATTTTAGAAGGAGGTTTTTTGGGACAACACCATACAGACCAATTTTTTTCAGTGCACAGGTAGGTCTATGCAACGAAAGGTTACAACCCCTCCTTTTAATTTCGCAGCAAGGTAAAGCATGTTCTTTTTTTGAAAAGACAATCCGGGAAATTTGCAACAATGCACCAACCCCTTGTTTGACCAGGGAAACCCCTGTTCTAAGGGGAACCCCTCTCTGTTTAAACAATGTATGGTTTTATACCCTGGCCTTCTTTAGGAGCAACAATTTTGTTTGAGACCTCAGACATTTCCCCTTGCCATGAGGTAGAGTTAAACTTCCAGTGCCCAGATGAAGGTGTGAAGTGTAACACCAAAATTAAAACCAATACTCCCCATTCACACCTGAGACACCATGGAGGGAAAATGATAATTGGGCAAAACTTTTCCATTTTCAGTTAGGGAAGTCCTCTCTTTTTTGTTGCCAGCGGTTAAGACATTGAAGTCTGTGTGTTGAGTTATTTTGTGGGCACACTACATTTACACTGTTAAACAAGCTGTATACTTACATCTTTATATTGTATCAAAATTCATATATTTAGTATTGTCCCAGAAAAGATAAGATATACTGCAATATTTACATAAATCTAAGGGGTGTACTCACTTTTATGAGATACTGTAATATCAAAATACTATTTATTTTCTTTGTCTGTTTATTTCCCTTCACCCACTTCATTTTTACAAAATGTAAATTTTGGGTTTTTACATTTTGGTTGCATAATTTCATTTTAATGCAAAAATAAATAAATAAATAAATAAATAAATAAATAAAAGGAAGAAAATACCGTAAAGGGAATGTAACTTCCACCTCTGAAGCACTTGAGATTTTATTTCACTAAATCAACAAGTGGAGGCTTAGAAAAAGGGTTACAGTGTTTGCCAAGTAACAAATTAGATCCCCCATATACTCTAGACTAAAATGGCTACTTTTATAACATGTATAAATTTCCCTGTTGTTTGAAATGTCACTGAAAAAAACAAACAAACAAAAAGTTACAGCTATATTAGTTTACTAACTTGATAGCAACAAGGTCCATAATGTACAGCACATCGCAGCTAGAACACAAATTAGAACAATTCTAGAGGGAGTTTAACTTCATTGCGACTTATGACCTAGTACTTAGGCTCCCAAGGGAAAGCTCATGAATTTAACGAAAAAAGATACACAAAACTCAAAGAAAAAGGAAACTAGGCTTTTTCTACACTTTTACTAGATGTATCTAAGGAATCTTGGCATTTTGACATTTTATTGTATTAGATTGATTTTAATTTTTTTTTCTTATTCTCAGTCATTCACAAATGATGTTATAAATAGTTTTGCTCTGTTGTTTGGTCTCTAGGTTTTAATCCACCCCAAGGGAATACCATGAGTTAATGTTCTCTCCACATTTCTTCTTCTATGTTCATTTCCATGGGGCTATCCTATTTTTTGCTGAATGAATTAATGTGCATGCCCGAGAGCAATTCTATTCACACACATATGTCTGGTGACCAGACAGGAGGCTACTGGAGATGCCCACGAGCAATCTAATTCATTTACATATACTATACAATAGATGGTAGCCAGACAGGAAGCTATTGCACATACTCTGATAATGCACTCTTTTAGCTCTGACATTCTTAGTAAGATGCTGGGAAGGAAGTGCATAAACATGGTTAACACTGCTGGACTGTGGTGGTGACAATAAATGTAGGAAAAAACTACAGATTGAGACACAAAGAAAATACTCAAAGCGCACATTTTACACTTTTGAAAAATAAAGGTACAGTGGTACCTCAGATAACATTGGCCTCAGGATACAAAATGTTCACCATGGTCTTTCCTGGGACATTGTGTCTTGACACCACACTCACCAAACAATGTCACAGACACTGCCAATCTGCAATTTATGTGATTAATGGAGGATCCAACCCATAATCATGAACATTTTACTTGTAAAACCTTGGTTTTAGTGAAGGACATGCAGTGATTGACTGTCTATAGCACCTCACTAGAGGACAGTGTGGTACTACATGTCCTGCACTGCTCTTACGTGTATAAGTGAGGTTCATGCCATGATTGGTCGTTTAGTAGCGCCTCTCTACAGAACAGTGCGGTACTATATGTCCTGTACTACTCTTATATGTATGAGTGAGGTGCATGCACTGATTGGTGGTCTAGTAGCGCCTCTCTAAAAAACAGTGCGGTACTATATGTTCTGTACTACTCTTTCATGTATTATTGAGATGCATGCAATGATTGGTGGTTTAGTAGCGCCTATCTACAGTACAGTGCAGTACTACATGTCCTGTACTGTTCTTACATGTATTAGTGATGTGCATGCAGTGATTTGTGGTCTAGTCCTGCCTCCCACAGTACAGTGCGGTACTACATATGCTGTACTGCCCTTACATGTACCAGGATGAGCAGCTTCTTTGGGCATCAGGTGAGCGTAGCCCATTTTCTTTTTTCTGGTACATTGTATATGTCACAAGACGCTCCTGTCCTACACATAAACGTGATTTCCAGCTTCCAGAAGTTCTTTCTGGTGTTACATCTAATGATGTGCTTTATCTGAATTAGTATCTTCTTTTTTTTTCATTTTCATTTTGTATTATGTTGGATGACATTTTGGGGCTTTGATACCAATTACTAGCTTTTCTTATCTTATGCTTTCAACATACAATGGTCATCCTGGTACCAATTAATATTGTGTGTTGATGGAGCACTGTATTTGCAAAGTCCATATATTTACATTATTGATAGTATTGCTGAAAAGTGAAAAGCCTTACATACGATAAAATTATGAGCTTCATATTAAACCTTCGAGGTCTGGGGTACACATTTGTAATACAAACTGTAAAGGGCAGATGCATTGATACTGTGTGGAACTACATGCCTTTACATAAATTATCTCCATTCCCACCACTGTGTTTTTAAGCAAATAAAATTTGTCAAAATTATTCGATATCCATTGATCAAACTTTTCTTTATTTTTCAAAATGAGAGCTGGAAACTGATTAGTTGCTATGGACAATTCTTTCACCTGTTCTTTAAATTAGCTTTATTGAATCTCATTAACATTAATCCGATTGCATAGCCAAATAGTGTAGAGCT